>OZ026626.1:75377678-75680178 GCA_964020975.1 Hermodice carunculata | reverse complement strand
TTCAACTGTTGGACAAGGTTTTCATAGTGTAACTCTCTTTTTATCCAAAATTGCTACAACATGGAAACATAAGTTCGTTTAACATATATCACATGGAAAGCATAATATGCCATAAGTTTCAACACGTTTTCAAAGTGTGTTGAATATATCAGTACAGAAGCACATGCCATTTAGCCTTTTTTGGAAAGCTGTGACTTTCTACAAGGTCAGAGATGACAAGACAGTGATATGGCAAGACTGCTTTCGCTGGTTTGACTTGTAAAATTCAGAATGGAAATATGATAAAAGAAACATATCAAGTATGATCAGAGGTCCAAAAATTCAAATTAGCTCTCTACTACCCTTTGACAATTTTGCAAAGGAATTTATACTAGAAATTTAAATAAATTAAATGCAAAATGGATTTGCTTAAGTATCAATTTTAATTTATTTCAACATGTTTGTAAACAAGGCTAGAAGTGAGAGTGGTTATCCGACTGCACAGAACACCTAGTGCAGTCTGAACATGTTTATTTAATTGACCATACCTGTACCACATGATTATTTCTTGTTTGTCTACAGTTTACACCTTCATTATTTTAGGCGACAAAAATTCAATTGGGCTGATATATACTATATTATAAAGTTTCGGATCTGATTACATGACATGTATGATTTGAGCTTGGGAACAGGTTAGAATCTCCAATAGTTATTTTGTTTATGATACAATGGCAGTAATTGCTGTGTTTAAGTAATGCCTACAGAAGGGTGTCAACTTCATAATGTTAAACTTGAAGTAAATGTTGAGACAAAGCATTAGCACATTGTACACGAGATTTTATTTTATAGAAGTTAATGTTCGAAGAAAGGTTCTCCCTATATATTGATTTATTTTTTTCAACAGAGAGAGAGGTTATGAGTGTGGCTAGATCCCTCAATGTAGTCTGAGCTTGTGTATTTGTGAAAGTGCCCAACATGCACATACCTGAGTGGTGGGAACATGTGGAGACTCACAGTTTTGTGATCAAATGTTACGTTAAAGCAAACTCATGACGAGAATGTCTGACTGAAGCAAAGTGTGGGATTATGTAGCTGCTCCTAGATCTTTCCTTGAAAGGTAAATAGACAGGCAGGCAGAGGTCCACAGACAAAGATAAAACAGAGTCTGCATGTCTGACTGACTGAAAACCCAGAATGTGTGTATCGCCCCAACTGAACATTCAAGAGGGAACAGCCATCATCTCAGCAGTGGAGAGTGGATCAACCAAATGATACTGATCTGGGCAGAAAACCTGAGTTATACTAAGAGAGGGTAATTGTGGATGGTGGCCTATGCAGTACTAGGCTGTATTCATTACCTGTGGACTGTGGACATTTCTGGAATCATCTACGAATACCCAGTGTGACATTTCTCGTTGAAAAGTTGCATTACTTTTTCTTCTAATATCAAGTGTCATGGTAAGTATTCCGGGCTCTCATGTCATAGGTTGTAGTAGTATTTGAAACACTCTATATTCCGACAAACTATTTTGGGGGCTTGTCCTTTAACACATTTAAAGCATGTAAGCTATCAAATTACATACAAACGTGCATAACATGTTTCTCAAAATTGAAGGTAATGTTGAAATTGCAGTAAAAATTGAGTTTTTGCATTGGTCTTATATTTGCCTTCAAAGAACTAGATAGGTAGAGACACATTTCTGTTTAAACGTTTTCGCTGCATTTAAATAATATGTTAGGACAACAAAACGACTGAACAGAGAAGTAAAACATGACGCCAAAATCCCAACCAATATACCAAACGCCGTGAAATAACCATACAAGGCCATACCAATTAGCAAATCACATTTCTCCGAAAACTGGAGGCCCCTACTTGACCTTAAATATCCATTAGAATAAAATTGTTATTCAAATTTCTTTTGTCTCCAAAGCTTGCCACAATGTAAGAATTAATTATGACTGTACGACAAAAAAAATCTACAAATTATTTGGAAATAAGATTTTGCGCACCTGCAGTACCTGTCACTGTATTGGTCCCTGGCTTTACATGCACAGCAGCACTATTCATGGTAATCCACAAGAAAGGTGAGATGTGGCAGGCAAGGATCATATTATATACAAAATCAAGCTTGGATTTTTTTCTTTGACTTCATCCTTCATACAAATATTGATCCAACAGTTCAGTTTGAAATGGTAAGACATTACTTGCTCAGTTACTGCTCAGCATCGAGGTGAATAAATGATGCCGTGGATACTAGAATAAACCTGAGATTCAGTTGCTAATAGCGGTAGTAAGTATGGTTGACTTGTTATATGGAACCTTTTTTGTGTTATTTTCGTTTGTTTTGTGTTGGTAACTTTATACATCTTTAATGTAGTGAGCTTTGGTGTTAAGTTCCAACTGCTATTACTGGCACTGGAGTTTTCGATTTCTCTTTGTTGGTTTATTTTAAGATGCACTTCAGTATGTCTAGCATTACTTACTTCATTATATGTTGTATTACTGTATACGTTTCTCAAAGTTTATATTACCATTTACCGCGCACCTAGTTTACATTGCTGCTCACATTACTTGTAGATTGCATAACCTTTTCTATCTCTTGTAGTTACAACACCTGTCATACAGACCACACATGCCCACACAATACACTGTCTGAGATACTTTAATCATAAAGACCAACAAATTTACGCAACCATCAGGTACACTAGGGATAGCACGAGTATTTGTTTTCGAGAATGCAAGTACAACCACTGAAAAATATCTCAAAGGCTCGGAGGACCAGTATAAAACCACCTTTGCCTGTTATGGGTGACTGGCTGTCTAAGGTCAGCAGTGTTATCTGTTTTTTTACTTTGGTCTGGACAGCTGAGTGTTAATGTTTTGGTAATTGTTGTATCTTTGCCGTTTCCTCTACTTAGCTTTGCTGTCATTGTTGGGCTCTAATTTATGAATGTAGGTAATGTGTTTCTGAACAATTTGATAAATACTTCAATGGCTATGTTGTGCTGTAGGCTTTGTTCTCGGGTTCATGGCTATAATAGAAGGAGAGGGTAGCTGTAGTCTTCCAAATTCACGAATGTGGACCTACTGTATTCTTTTGCTGTCAGCTGAGCTTACATACAAGTCAGGAAAACCAAAAAGGGACTGGCCTACCATGTGTATTTGTATCTTTGTCAAAATGGTATATTTGGGGTTAAAGCGAATAGGCCTAAATGTTTTGGAACAAAATAAAGTTTGTAGTTAAAGATCACATGGAGAGCTAACAAATGCATATGGATATGCTAGTTACTAAGTTTAAAATATGACGAAAAACTCAAATAAATAACTCGTAACAGATTCAGAATACACGCTTTGGGAATTTATTTGGCAATGCATCCATTGGGGGATTGCTTTGGAATTTTACCGCAAGTGGCATCATTTGCGACAACCCAGGCCTTCGCTTCAACTTTGACCATTTTTCAAAGCAAGATCTGTCATTCATAGTTTTTTCTTAAAGAATGTAAAGATTGATGTAGCATGAAAATGGAGAGGGGTAGAGTGTGGGCGGTTTTTTGGTTTTTTGTTTTTTTTCAATAAATTTCCCGACCAACAGGTGGTGCCAAAAAGTTTGAGGGTCTGGGACGACCAGCCGACTGTTCACTCTACAGGCGAAAATGGAAATTTGCGGCTAGCCTTCAACACAGAGGTTAACGTGAGAGATACCTCTTTTGGTACTTCCACAGCATTGACGGCCAGTCACCAATAGGATGTATTCATATCTAAAGGCGGTCCTACTCTAACACCTATTAAGCAAACGAGGGAGCCACCTGCATCAGGGCAGATCCATGTATTTAGCATGGTCAAAAGTACTTTCTCAACAAAATGAACAACACAAACACACAATAATCTGAAGAAAATGTATTAATATATATTTGAAACATAAAGGATGCCTTAATTGAAAAGACATGGGCTCTCTTTTTGTTGAAAAGATATTATTTATGGATGTCTATTTAGAATATAATACAAATCTGCTCTGATCATGGTGGAAATATCAATCTGTTGCCCCGGCAATACCGGAAGTGAGCAGGATCGCAGTTAAATATGAATGTCTCCTATACTGAATTTTTACCTGTGGTTAAGCGTTTGCAAAGTGCAGGATACTGGAATTGAGATTAATCCATGAGCAATTCAATAACTAACAGTCATTTCGACCATGCCATGTCATGTCATGTCATGTCATAGTTATGGCCATTTCATCATGTTTACATGCCATTCCTTAATAAATTGAGTACATGGAATGTAATGGATACACAGTTCAGCGAGTAAATGCTGCATCATGAGCATCACGAAATTGGACATTCAAATCTACTTGCATTTAGGCTTAGCAGTTACTGAAAGATTTTTTGGTGCAAAATCAGCACGGACTTTTGATCATAACATCTCAGATTGTACAATTAAATGATGTTTTGTTTTGTTTTGTTTGTTTGTTTGCGTTTTTTGTTTTTTTTGTTTGTTTGTTTGTTTGTTTTCTTTTCATTGAAAATGGTTCGGAAGTTAAGGCACAATTGTGTGTTGCATGACTGTGCACACATGCTTAAAGTGTTGATAAGAATTACGTTCTTGGGAACCTGTTTTCCAGCATGAGACCTGACTGAGTTGTATTTGTTAAGGCTGGAAGACATCCATTTGTGAAGTTGTTCACTCGTATAGGCATCGTACTAGCCAGGAAATATAACAAAAACATATATTATATAACATTCCAGGTGATTAAGGTGTACACAGACAAACAAAATATGGGCCTACATAGAGATATAAATAATATAAATTATAGA
The DNA here is from genome assembly GCA_964020975.1 of Hermodice carunculata. Lineage (NCBI taxonomy): Eukaryota > Metazoa > Annelida > Polychaeta > Eunicida > Amphinomidae > Hermodice > Hermodice carunculata. The sequence goes on along the minus strand of OZ026626.1, from coordinate 75,675,387 downwards.
CCATTGGCAGAGATGTACTGTATCACCCCTCAAGGCTTCAAGTGTACACAGACAGATCCAAATTGCATGTTACATGCAAGGCTGGTTTTTTTAAATAGATCTACATGGAGCTCTAAACACAATAATCTACACTCTCCAATGCACATATGCTTAATAAACAATTAAGCGATGATTTACTGACAGCGTTTTGAAAGGTGAGGAATACTAGTTGGTGTTGCCTGGTGTAGAATTTTTACAGCTTGTATTAAAAGTGTTGATAAGCATGTCATTTTTTTTTGTTCTTATTTTCCACTTTAAGGCCCACTAGAGCTGTGTTGTCAGTGCTTCATTCCATCCATCTGAAGCTTGTACAGGCACCATCATGTCCGAACAAAAATGAAAAAATGAAATCCCTTTTCTTGTTTGAGAGATACACTGCATGACATCACGAACACATAACGTAGTCACAAAGGTACAATATACATGTTAGGGATGGTGATAGTATCAAATGAAATTACACAAAATTACATGAAATGGCATAAATTCAAAAAGGGTTTTGAAAAAAGCACAAAGCCTGATAAATGTGCCTTATTTCTATTATTACTATGCTTAACTTCAGCATAAGACTTCGTGAGCAGCTTCAGCATATACATTCTTCAGATGTGACAGTAGTATGCTGAGCTCAAAATAACTGGATTTGCATGGCAATTTGCCATGCAAAATTAAACAGAAATGTCTTAATGCTTTCTTTAAAATGAATTGCTAATCAAATTTCCTTATTTTCGAAAAATGCTAGTCAATGTTATAATAAAATTCAAGCTCTAGTATGGCTACATAAATTTACATAAAATCATGATACATTTAGGCTATTGATTTCACAAGTTAGGAATTAAAGTGATTGGGTAGAGTATTAGCCCTATAAATGTTAGTTGTGTCTTGAAACTTAAACTCTACCTAATCACATTTGACATCTTCAAAGACATTTCACGTATTTGATCCACGGGTACAATAGCAAAAGTTACAATGCATTAATGTTTGCCCCATACCTCACTTATCAATGAACAGGCCTTCTGGTTTTCCTTATCAGCACTAACTGGTGCGTTTGCCAAGAATCCCAGACAAATCTCTCTCTCTCTCTCTCTCTCTCTCTCTCTCTCTCTCTCTCTCTCTCTCTCTATCTATCTATCTATCTATCTATCTCTATCTCTCTCTCTTCCTTCCTTTATGACAGACTGAAAATAGACAGATGCGGTCTAACAACTAATCTAGGCTCTGTCCATGTATTTCTGATTCAACATAAGACTGTGCACTTCATTTTCAATGTTTTAATGATATGTAAACATAATGGTCGCGCTGACTATCAAAGATACATGCGTGACCATAGAACCAGATCGTGTAGCTTTATTCACTATAGATATACTATTTGTCACATTTGTTGATTTGAAGTTGAGCTGTATGTAAAACATGATACCAAAGCTTCTTCATGCCTTCAAACCAAACTGTACGATATCTTTACTCCATTTCTATGGTACAGATAACGCAGAGCTTGGTCTGAGAGATTCAATTGACTGCTTTAAGCTTTCACATAATGGTAAGCGCTGAAACAACTGATGCCAAGCATTGACTGATGGGTCCATCCTTGCACATACATGGCTCCTGTGCCCTTCAAGATTAAATATGAGCTCAAGGTACAAATGATGCGAGTTTTATTTTTCCGGTGGGCCAGACGTCTCGCGATTTTGTATTCACTAAAAAACAAAACAAACAGACAAAAAAAGTGGACAGGTGGGGAATCTAAAAATATAACGTGACCCCCTTTACGTGGATCCATCAACTATATTCTTAGTTTTTACAGTGATTTAAAATATCAGTATCACTGGTATGTTTTGTCTAATCGTGCCTACAGTTACGCTTGCGTTCAAGTTAACAAACGCCAAACGCACCAATGTTTCCCAAACGTTTCCCAAACACTTTCAGTGAAAGTCAAACGTTTTGCAAACGCGTAGCAAACACTTTGCAAACACTTTCCAAACGCTTTACAAACACTTTGCCAAACGCTTTCAAACACTTTTCCAAACGCTTTCAAACACTTTTCCGAACGCGTTTGGTGAAAGCCGAACGTTTTCAAACACTTTTCCGAACGCTTTCAAACACTTTACACTTTGAGCCAAACGTATGTAATACATGCACATGTACACTTGGTAATCTTATTCTAATGACAGGAATATTTTTAACAAGTGTCTAAAAAGCTTATCAGCACCTAAAGATCCGAACAACATGTGCATGCCTTCATTTATGGATAAGCTTCAATTTTCCCTATGCAGTTCATAGGTTTATCTCTGCGAAGGATCTGTGAAACAAATTAAGCTAATTGGGATCAGTGTAAGCTACAGTAACCAATGGGCTGTTCATACCTGAGTGCTCGATACGAATTGAATCAATACAATTCGAATTGGAAGAACAAAATATGTCCCGTAGGTCGCAGGAAAGTGGCAAATGGGTCGGCAAGTGATATTTTGGAACATACCACATATAGTATCACCTAAAAATGTTGCTCGATGACCAGTTTGTGTTGTTTTTAAAATGTCGCAATTTCAGTCAATTCGATTTGAATTTAGGTATGAGCAGCCCATAAGTTATTTGATTGTTTGGTGGGGACATAAGATTAACACTTTGCAGTCTGAGTCCACATATATGCGGACTCGCACAGATGATATACTATCAATAGATTTCATATTTGAATTCCTCATCAAAAGACTTTTCCAATGAATACCAACATGTCATATCTGCCATTAGCGACTAGTCAACAGATTTTATCGGCGCGCTCTGGGTACCGATGCCCAGAGCGGGCCGAGGAAAGCTGTTGACTCAGAATAGAAAGTGTTAAAGCCTCAAATATACTGGCTTCAAGGGCGGATCCAGAATTTTTCCGGGGGGCGGGGGTGTCAGCGACTTGAGGGCGAAGCCCGAATGCGAGTGCCGACGGCACTAAGCTTTTGGGGGGTCTGGGGGCCTCCCTCAGAAAATTATCAAAAATAGATGCTCTCATATGCATTTTCCTGGCATTTGCCACTGCATTTTCATATGGACTATTTGGAATTTCAGGGATGCAAACTTCACTAATCTGAGCTTTATATCTGATTTAAATTAACATGAAATGAAGAAAAGAAAAAATGAGTCAGTGACAAATAATTCCTTGAAATATGTATTTGTCACCTTTACCTGCTAATATTTATATTGTTACTGGTAATCAACAATATTATGACATGGTCATACCTAATTAAGGAAGAAAATAAGTATACGTAGAAGAAAACAAATAATATGCCTCCTTTAACAGGTTTAACACTTCATTTATTACAAAGTTACAGATCTTTCAGTAGCATGTATACCCAGTTGCACTCATACTTTTTCTTGAAGTTCTTGAACTAACTTTTAAATTTCGATGGAAATACAGAAGCAGCTCAATCTAAGTATTGTTTGGCGTACTAAGCCAATCAATAGAATTAGCTCCAGTGGAGTAAGCCAGGCGATACTCCATTGGTCCTTGGAGTAATTAGATATATTTTAATTGAAAATTAGACATTTTTTGGAGTACATTTATATGCAATATCATGATCAGATCATGAATCATGATCTGATCATGATATAACCTAGGGATTTACTCCAAAACAGTTTTTGAAAGATGACGTATTCATGACTTCTTAAATGAAGAATTAAGTCTTTAATTAATTTTAGTTGAATTAGACACTTGGGTAAACGTATTTGGATCGTGTTTTATATAAATATATACAACCTATAATGCTGGATAAGTGCACATTTACATGTAGGTACATCATATATTGCTGGACCTCTTGAAAATACGTTTGGAGATTCTTCATCATTTAAATGGAAGTGTTTGAAATGCATAGTGTTTGAGTGCGTTTGTGAAAGTGTTTGAAATCGTTCGAGTAATTATTCAACGCGTTTGGAAAGTGTTTGAACGCGTTTGGAGAAGTGTTCGGTAGCCTTATGAAAGTGTTCGAACGTTTTGTAAAAGTGTTTGAGATTTTTTCCAAACTCTTTCCAAACACATTCCAAACACTTTCCAAACACATTCCAAACATTTTCAAACGTTTCCAAACACAAGCCGAACACCTGCAAAACGCAAAAAAAAAGCGTTTGGCTGTTAACTTTTAGCCGGGCGTAACTGTACATTCAGAATTTAAATTGTGCAGATTAAGGACCTTCAGGCCATCAGTTCAGTTTCCCATGGGGAATGAGCTTGGCCTGGATGTTGGCTACCTGAATGCCCTGAACTATATGCCAAGTAAAGTATAAAATAAACTGTTGCGATGTGTATTGACGAATTCACAACATTACCACACAATATAAGGGTGGGGGAGAAGTGTTTACAGGTTTTCTTATCTCTCTTTTCTGTTTATGTTGTTTTTGCTTTTTGTTTGTTTGTTTACTTTTGCAAACAAATTCAGGTTCTTTCAAAGGATGGGGTTGGCATTTACTGGTTAATTTTACATCCACGTATCCTCCAACAAACACAGCAAAAAATGACTACACTGCCAAATTGATCACACAACATGTATGGAATGAGATATTCTTCTTCTTCTTCTTCTCTCTCTCTCTCTCTTCTTCTCTCTCTCTCTCTCTCTCTCTCTCTGTCTCTCTCTTTCTCTCTCTCTCTCTCTCTCTCTCTTTGCTTTTTGTTACTGTCTCCTGAGAGAGACACACAAAAAATCTATGCTGTAGACACCTATCCCCTTATCGTGCGTGGTCATGGTGTGAATTGCAGTCCTCAATCCTTAACTGCCCCAGTTTATTTTACACTTTACTGGGTACATGATTCGGGGCATTCGACTCAGCTGACTTGTCAGTCAGCTGAGCTTATCTTATGGTTTTCCGTCCCGTTTTCCGTGCGTCGTTCGTCAACATTTCCATTTTCGACGTCTTCTAAAATAAAACGTTGGCCAGATCCACTTCAAACTTAGTAAGGATGTGCCTTGGGTGGGTCTCTACCATGTTTTACGCTCCAGTGATTTTTTAGATTCTTTATGATAATTATCTTTGTTCTTTTAGGGGAACATATCTTTGAAAATCTTCTGCTCAAAAACCACTCACCTAATTGCTTTCATATCACAGAGGAACACTCCTAGGGACTCCTAGTTCCTAATTTGTTCCCCGGGTGGCGCTGTGATTTTTTTCCTATTTTTTAACGATTTTTGGCCTGTTTTTGCTATTTTGACTTCTTCTCCAGACCCGTTACTCAGAAAAAGGTAAAACTTTGTGGATAAGTTCCTTGTAGAAGGGTCAAAAATGGGTGTTCACAAGGTGGCACTACTGTGAATTTTAACGATTTTTTTTTCAATTGGGATACTTGACTGTAAATGCAGCTTTCTTTTTGATTACTACGTACTACTTTGTGGATATGTTCATTCTGGAAGGGTCAAACAAAGTTGTTCACTATATGGCACTACTGTGGATTCCTGATTTTTAACGTTTTTTTTTTTATTTAAATTCGGGTACTTATCAATAAATCAATGCACCTTTCCTATGTACGTCAATGGGCATTCTAATGCTAATTCATAATATCGACCTCTCCTCCGAAGCCTTTATCCAGATTGACCTCAAATTTGGTGGCAATGTACATTGGGTGGGTCTCTATGGTTTGTTTAAATGGTTGTCCTCCAGTGATTTTTGAATTTTTTTTATAAACTTGTCTTTTTTTGGACGGGGGAGGGGGGAGGCAAATCTGAAAAAATCTTCTCCAACACCGCTCACCCAATTGCTTTGTATCCCAAAGGGATACTCTAGAGACTCCTAGTCCTTAATTTAATCGGGTGGCGCTGCAATTACATTCTATTTTTCATGATTTTTTTGGTCTGTGTTTTGGCTATTTGTGACTTCTTCTCCAGCACCATCACTCAGATTCAGCTGCAAATCGTAAAAAAATCTTATCTAAAACTGCTCACCGGATGGCTTTGATTTCACACAGGGACACTCCTAGAGACACATACTTCTTAATTTGTTCAGTACCACCTGTGTTTGGCAAAATCGTAAAAAATCTTCTCTGAAACCACTTGGCCAATTGCTTAGAAACCGTTATTCAGATCATGCTGAAACTTTGTGGAAATTTTCCTTGTGCTAGGGTCAAAGAAACCTCTACATTAGGTGGCATTGAGCACTATAGTTTGTTCATGAATGGTCAGCTGAGCACAGGACTATCAAAAAGCTCTTGTTTATGATTTTTGTGTGTTTTCGCTATTTGCGACTTCTTCTCCAAAGCTTCATTCAGATCATACTGAAACTTGGTGAAAATGTTCCTTGTGGAAGGAAGGATCAAAGAAGGCTGTTTACTAAGTGGCATTGATCACTGCTGTTTGTTCATGAAGGGTCAGCTAAGCACAGGATTGTCATAGTCCTCTTGATTTGTAGTTGTGTGCGTTTTTGTTTTTTCGACTTCTTGCTTCCAAACCATATGTTAGATTCTCTGAAAACTCAGTACGGATGTACCCGTTCTTAATATCAACCCAATTTGGTCAATACACGATGCTGTTATCAGTTTAATGATTTTCAACAAATTATCGAAATTAGAAAAAAAAAATGGAACGGGTATGTGAACATATTACCATTGTTACACTAGGGATTGCAGGGAATCCTACAAAAATGGTGACTGTAATATAAATTCACTATATTATAATCAATAAAGCTCTAAAATTGGGTTACATGGCTTCAATACAGTATGATATACAAAAAATGTGAAATCGTGAGAGTTAATATATGCTTGTATGTATGCTTTGTTTTCTTCCCCTTAAAACAACCAGAAGTAAGGACAACATGCCGACATATTATCTCCAGAAGCTAAAGATAAATTTAGGACATGCATAATTGTGATAAACCTTATGACAAAAAGAAACAATCCAAGCAGCAAGATTTACTTAAAATACAGAAGGCAATACTTCAGACCAAAAGTAAGCATTTCCAGAATTGCAACTGCGCAGTGTTGCATTGTGAAAACAGCACGAATGTGACAGTGTGACGTTAAGAGTGGATAAATCATTGGACAATAACATAGCGCCTTCGAGGATAAGATCATTGGGAAACTCCGACTCCAGATTGCCATTTCTTTATTGGCATGTCAATTTAAAAAAAAAAAACGTGCAAACGTGATTAAACAGAGTGACTCTTTGCACAAAACCAGGACTGTTCACTATTTATAGTACCCTTCAGTTAAATAAATGTTCACAAGATAATAAAACAATAATTTCCAATTTCTTTATCCTCATAAACATATTCCTTCTATTCACTTCAATGAGTGATCGCTAATTAAACAGCACACAAGCATGTATCTAAGTACGGATATTGGTGAACGTGTTATGCAAACAAAAACAACATGGAATAATAATCCCCTTGTCTATTTGCCATTCATGGTGCCTGCCATAGCACATGCTGTGGTTTGTAGAACAGTTTCACCCAGATATCTTTTTCATGTTTGATGTATACTGCGTTTGTTTGTTTTTGGAGCCCATGCAGTTCCCACATGAATTTCCATTCCATAGTATCCTATTTGCGTTCAGGATTGTAAATTCCAACAAATTGTTAAGCATACATCGTATTTTATGTAGGTGTGTCTGTTTATGATTCATCAAGAGTGATCCATGTCTATCATGTGGTAGAATTGTGAATGTATGGTGTTGTATTGGTTCACTGGGATGCTCCATTGTTTTGCCGAAGATGCTGAATGGAAATATGGAAGGATGGGATTTGTATGACGCAGACTGTTCTAAAGCATTGTCTCTAATCTTTAACGCAAATTAATGTTTCTAGTTAACGCGGAATATTTCACAGGTTGAGGAGCATGCTTTAAAACCTCCAGTTGCCTTATATGGGAGACTGCCCGTGTCAAATCAGGAGCGTAATATTTTTTTCATATTGGTATTGAAAGCACAATGTTGATGTTTTTGTAATTCTTGAGATTATGACAAGATAAAATTCTCCATATGTTTTGGCCATGAGCTGCTATTGAATATTTACACAACTTAGTCCTGTGCGGCTGTACGTAGGAATTCTGTACTTGTTCAGGGTTATACTTATGAATAGTCGAATCTCAGTAAACAAATTTCTATAAACGGAAGAAGAAAGATATGATTGAACCTTATACATAGGCCAACTTCTAAGGTACATGTCTGAACTTTGCAATTTTAGAATTTTCAATCTATAGAAGAAGTTATTGGTCTTGGAATAAATAAGTGGAATATGATAATACGCAAAAATATTTTTTGTTGTAGTTGCACAATATTATCTATTGCATTGAGATATGTCATAGCCTTTGTTGTACAACAGTTGATAAAATAAGAGTACATAAAAGCATAATACAGTTATATCAAATTTTTAATATCTTAATTAATTTGCTAATTGTTTATACAAAAAGTTACAGCATGCTCTTTCATATTAAGTTGTTTTTTTATCGAACTCACTTAAAAATTTAACAACTTCAACTTTAAGTAATGTTTGTCTATTTATTTTAATTGGAAAATTGTAAGAACAATTTTTATTACTGCGACACCAAAAGATGACATAGTTTGTTTTGTCTATGAGAACTGATGATTTATTTGTTTGGAACCAGCAGACTTGTGGAACACCAAGATTGATAGATAATTATACAAACCATCATGAGTAGTGTTTCTGGTTGGAACGAAATTATTCAGATGCACAAAACCACAAGCTGCATGGTGATGAGTGGTTTCGATAGGTCAGAATCGTTGAGTTCCAACCAGAACACAAGCTAATGATTGTTTGTATTTATTGTATGATATTACGTTGGATATTTTGCCTAAATATTGCATTTTTTTCACGATCCCATGCATTTTCAATAAGGAAAAGCATTTGAAAATCTGGTGATTACGGACGTACTACACATGGATGACTATTATCGACTATACTACAATGTTATGAGGTCATATTCAAACAGCTGATGTACCGGCAACCACACGGCCAGACGTCAAACAAGACAATAACAAGCTGATGCTGATATTATTTTAACACAAAGCAATATGTGAGTTAAGGGCTTCAAAAGCAATTAAGAGATAGTTTTGAACTGTCACGCAGTAAACAAAATATCAACAGAGTTCGCCTAAGTCAACAATTCATGGAGATCAGAGTGTACTGGCAAAGTAACGTTAGGCCTTTGAGGCACATCTGCAGTGCCAGCGCTGTAGTCAGTGTCAGCGGCCTCACTCTCAGTATTATCAAAGTTTTGAGATAGAGTTGCATTGCTTGCTTTTTTTTATCTGGGTCAATACTATGAATAAAGAGTAAATAGTACGGAAAAACCTGACCCATATTCACAAATTCCAAATCCAACAATGACAGCAAAGAGATTCCAGAGTCACTAAAGCATTGACATTCATATTCCAATACCAATGTGAAGAAATAAATATGAGACAGGCAGTCACCCATAAAAGGCAACTGGTGGTTTAAAACTGGTCCTCTCAAACTATGAAATCTTCTTTATTGCCTACAGACTATAGTGTTTCCACAATGTATAGGCCGAATCACTCAAAACCGAACTTTTATTACTTCTGCTAAAATTAAAAAGAGACTTGGTAGACCTATCACTTTTCGGTTCTCCTGACTTGTCAGTCAGCTGAGTTTTTAGCAAAAGAAGAAAGCAGGCCTACATCGTTTTTGTTATATTTATGAATCTGGAACATTATAAACACACTCTAGCTCCATGATAACTATGAGTCGGAGACCACACCCCACAGCACAACATAGCCAATGAAGTATTTATCGCATATACATAAAAACTTGACCCATATTCATAAAATCCAAAACCCAACAATGATAGCAAAGAGATTCCAAATTTACCAAAGCACCATCGTTCATCTACCAAAACCAATGTGACGAAACATATTTGACTCCTGACTTAAGACAGAGGCAGTCAACCAGAAAATACAACTGGTGGTTTTCATCCTGTCCTCTCAACCTTTGAAATATTCTTCATTAACTGCAGACTATAGTATTTCCACAATATGTATAGGCGTAACCACCCAAAACACAAAGTTTGTTACTTCTGCCAAGAATACAAAGAGAGCTGGTAGGCATATCACTTTTTAGTTCTCCCGACTTTCCACATATCGACATAATTAGAAAGTTGCTTGTGAACCACCTTCTCAAAGATTTTTCACATGGCAGGCAAACCAGATGAAGGCTAGTAAGTTTGAAATAACGCCTCATCACCTTTTTTAATATAGGTATTATTTTAGTAAGTTTTAATACTTGAAGAAATACACCAGTTTGAAGAAATCGATTTGCAATACGAGCAAGTGGACAAGCTAGTTTATTTGAGAAATACACTAGTTTGAAGAGATCAATTTGTAATATGAGGAAGTGGACAAGCTAGTTTATTTGAGAAATACACCAGTTTGAAGAGATCAATTTGTAATATGAGCAAGTGGACAAGCTAGTTTATTTGAGACATATTACAGTACCTTTGGGTGTAACGTGTCCGAACCTGGGCTAGAATCGTTCAGTGTTTTTATAATACAAAAGACATCTTTCTCTACAACAGGGGAGAAAAAGGAGGAATTTGAAAGTGAAATAAGATGAAGTTTACAAAGTGTTTAGAGATGACTGAGTTGCAGTGAATTGCTTGACTCGGACTGGTACCTCTAAAGTGCCTTACATTCAATTACATTACATCATGTGGGAATGTGTGGCCAACTTTGAAGTAAAGGCAAACATTGTTAGATTTGCACTATACGAATACAACATAATTTCCAGGATAACATTTGGCATTACAAAGGGGAAATAGTACCGTTCATTTTATAATGTTCGTTCGTTTGCCCTTCAGAAATGCTGAGGAACACTGTATTCCTTGGCAAATAATTTATTTCCGTAATATTTGAGCTGTTGGATGTTTTTTTTTTAACTTTAAAATGGATCAATCAGGCTATGTAACATTATGCCGATTGAAACGCATCCCAGCTGATATATTGGTTCTGAAGTACGGGGCGACAGGTTTGATTTTCTTTGCCCTTATTCTCATGTCGCATAAATAATTTGTGTTGTAGTTCAGCACTTGAAACAGTAAAGAAATAACACCAGTGCAATTTGGACATACAATATTTGTGAAACTGGCATCTCCATCCGCTTTACTGATATAAATTTTTGTTCTTACATCCAACCATGTAACCAAATATGTCCAGTCATATTTATGCTGGTGTCCCATTTAGTCAAACCTTGAAGAAATAATAAAATACAATACTGGGACCAAGTGCTGCAAATATTTCATTCCTCCAAAAAAAAAATACTTTAGAGACCTCACTCCCACCAACCACATAAACATAGACAAAAAATATATAAATGGCTGAGGTAAGGTCTTACCCACTCTGGCGTACTGTAAGCAGAAAACGTTTTAATTTTCACGTTAGCTCTCCATTTACCTCTGTCAACATACACAACAGATGTAACTCCTGATTAGCAAATAGAACTGATTTAAGGCTGCCTGCACGTCCATTTCTTTTGTTGTGCCTTTTCATTCTTAGTCTTTCTCCAGTCATTTTTACGACTGCTCTTGAAATTTTTTTTCTCAGCCTTGACCCCTTTACAATTTAGGTAGAATTCAACATGGCTGTTCACTACTTTTTTAACACTTTTATTAAGAGGAGGTCTGCTGATGAGCAGAATCGACTTCAAAATCTTTGACTGTCCAGTACAGCGCCCTAACTATTTGGCCACAAACACTGCAAATTAGTAGATAACATTTTCTCTCCCGTTTTATGAACGCATATCTAACTACACACAGAGTCCTCAAATGTCATGGAGGTCAACAAATCAAGCTTGTCAGCATATGAAACTTGAACAAATGAACATTTAAGTCTTCAATTCATCGCCTAAAATTAGTTTATTAAGTTGACGCATGAGTATAAAGTGCTGCTACGTTTGCAATTACTTGGAGTCTAACTCCTTAGTGATCTGTCTTTGAAATCAGAGAGCTCCACTTTGGTGTACTTTCTTTGCAAAAATGGATCACTTCTGACATTACAGCAACATGGCCATCTTCATAATGTACCTGAATTTTTTCTGAGTTACTTTTCTTGTAGACATAATAGGGATCACTAACTTGAAAATGGAAATTGTTTTATGTCTATCTTCAAACATTTCTACAGAATGCAATTTCTGATGAAATGGTTTAAGTAAGATGATGAAATTTAATCAGGGGCTCGCTGAAGAGTGAATTTATGAACAGCCTCGTTGCTAGAGTTGTGGTGAGATGATCCGATTTTGGCACATGATTATTGGCTGCCAAAGGGTCGGACCTGGCACAGGCTTAAAGCTAGAAATTAACCTGGTCATCATAACAGTCATCAACCCTGTGGTGATATTCTTGATGACCCACATTGGTCTTTCAACAGTTCTGTCAGATCTATAGAGGATCCAGGCTGACAGTGCATAGCATATAGTGTCTGCGAACAATTTATTCCTCTAGAACATCTTGAGATGCAGCTTTTGTTCATATTAAGGTCTGGCGTTATTGACGAGTGTCTTAAGCAATTTCAAAGCAGTTAGCCAAGAACTTGTGAACGTTTTACTTAAAAAGAAAATGTATCATACAAAAATAGAAATCTCCCACTGGTTACATTTTATGCATGCATGTATGTATCCCCTGATCTAATTGTACAGACAAACATGACATATATTCATAAATTCCAAAGCCAAAACTGACAGCAAAGAGACTCCAAAGTTACCAAAGTATCAACATTCATCTTCCAATACCAATGTGAAGAAAGAAATTTTACTCCTGACTTGAGACAGGCAGTCACCCAGAGAGGGCAACTGGTGGTTTTAAACCTGCCCTCTTAACCTTTGGAATATTCCTCATTAAATACAGACTATAGTTTTTAGTTTTTTCAAAATGTATAGGCCTACCCACTCAAAACCCAAATTTTATTATTTCTACCAAAAATAAGAGACCTGATAGGCCTATCACTTTTTAGAAAATCAGCTGCCAAGGTATTTTCCCTATTAGATACATTAGCTGAAAGTGCCTGTTTTGCAGTATTGAATGAAATATTGCAGCGCCTGAAACGCCATGCAGTAATAGTAGGTACCATAATGGTATTAGATAAAACAAACAAGAAAGGATCTGCAAAATAGTCAGCAATCCCGTGTCTCAACTCTTGGCACAAAATGTAAAAGTCATAATGGAAAAGATTGTCACAGTGCTGGTATGTCCATGCTTGTCCATGCTGAGCCTTGGTGACTGCAGCTGGTCGTCAAAATTTACGTCCCATTTGTTTACCATGGAGGGCAATAATACAAATGAAACAGTAGCTATTCCCAGTCGCTAATTTATTAATCAGAATATTTGCCAAAATATCAAGATACATCCTCGTAATGATTTTACATTCGCTTTCAGCATAAATCGCCTTGTAGGAGCATTTCAATTGGCTATGTTTAAGGGTAAGAATAACTTTACTAGTGAATGTTCTCAACTGGACAGACCATTCAACCAGGAACCGGTAGACACAAACACATTGTCCCTGACTACTTTGATACACTGGACAAAAAAAAAAGACAAACTTTTTACGCAGACATATATTAAAATGATATTTTGGGTAGTGTGTACTTAATCGGTCCCTCCTTTGTACTCTTGATTATCCCAAACACAAATGGGTTGGCCTAAAATAAGGTCCCAATATGGTGGATAATCTGCCACACTTACAAATACAGGTCCATTCTGACACTTTGTTTTGTGTCCAATCTGAGGTGAAGAGCATCTATTGCCACTACCTAGCACGTGTCATAAACTCGTAAAGCAGTGGCCTTGAGCCAACAGAACCGATATATTTTTTTATCTGTTGTTTGATATCACAAAGCAAGCACTGGAACGATGTTGTAAATTAGTGAATAACCGGGAATCAGATTCCATGCCACCTGAAACCTCATTAAAAAATTCACAAATAAATAAATCTCAGCCATAAATCTGGATCACATGCCAACTTTGAAATAAATCTGTCCAAAACGAAGGAGCAGTTATGCACACAAGTTTGTATGTACTGCTGCACTGTCACGTGAATGGCCAGACAAGCTGATACCAGTATACTCAACTCCCAAACTTTCTTTGGTGGAGTGCGGGGCTTACAATGTATGTGCACCTTGTTATTCCGATAGTAACCAAACCCACACATTCTCATAAACCCATCATCTTTGTTTTTAATGTAATTACTCAAGAAATGACAGCACCAGTTCCTAGTTACCTTTTGGTGGAGAACAAGTCAAAATACAATCGCATCAAGTTTTAGCTGAATCAATCTGCTGCTTTGGGAGATGTTGATGAGTAAGAAAACGAACACACAAGCTACGCCATGTGCAAAAGAGTTTTGGACAAACGTTTTTGAGAAGCGAAATTATTGAGATTCAAACATTCTGCACAGCCCTTTAGCTTTATCAAACAAAATTTCATATAAAATACAAGAAGAGACTGCCGTGCCACTTGGTTGAAATGAGAAATAGGCAGCCCCAAGCGTTAACGTGGTGCATCCATATAAAATTTAAACTATTAATAGAACGCTTCTCACAATAGTGACATACATGAACTCCATTGCTGCACACACTTTCTGCATTAGCCACTACAAGTATATGTCTCAAAGTTTGATAGCCCACAGCTATCTGAAAAAATGAACACATCGTACATCATGTTAAGTCGCGATTTCTATTGACAAGTTCGAAAAAAAATCGGTTCTTCTGGAAAAGCAAGAGATAGCCCTAACGCACAAATACTCCCCATTTATGGAAAAAATTGCAGGGCCACCTGGTGGTCAAAATAAGAATTAGATGCCTCAAAGTGATCCTGGGTGCAACACCATAGCAATTTCATGAGAAGAAAGAAAGCCACTTTTATTTAAAACATGCACTTTTAAATTTGATAAGAATAAAATTGTATTGCATCATCATTTCCTTTGCAAACGTGATAAAGGCCACCTCATAAAAATCCATTCCTCCATGTGAAAAATCCAAGCATTCCTCACAACAACTTCAACAAAATTCCAATACATGGACTCTACTGAGTTGCTTATAACAGCGGTTGCACATACCAAAATATATTCTCCAAAGTTTGATATCTCATAACTTCATCAAAAATTAACAATATATGCACCATTTTCTCAAACATACATCACGATTACTCAGAATACATCAGAATAAGATACCCAACAATTGTGTTTGGCACTTTTGTGAATGAAATTTTAAGAAACTTCAATCATGAATTACTGAAAAATAAATTGGGATGAAAATCTTTGAAATGAGGACAGAATGTTTCCTCCTGTATTCAGCTAGCAAAAATGACATATATTTCCTCAAATACATCTGTGGTACCATTTGTGATCTTGCTTGGTCTCTCCTGTTGCATACAAGAAGCTAAACATGAAGGTAAGTTAAACATGTCTTTTCCTTAGTTTTAATACTACCAGAATAATGTATACCCCTTGGAAAAAAGAGTTTTAATATGTTTTCTCCAAATACTATTTTGTATAGAAAATATAGGTTTTACATAAAATGATATGTAGCATGGACAGCATAGCTAAGGGTATGCCTGACCAGTCACAGAAGCGAAATGTCCTGGAAATGTGATAACAGATAAACAGTGCAAACAGTGTCTCTCATATTGTGCAACGGATAGGCTATAAAGAGCCAATGGCAATGGCGAGGTGTATATGAATCGACAATGCCATGGCACATAGTATTCTAAATTTGATAAGGGTAGAATGATTGATAACTTGGAGACTTATCTTGCCCAGCGTTAATTTGCAAAGAGATTGCGTGACCTCTCCCTTCCCCTGTTGTATATTTCATGAATATGGGAAGCACATTTTCCAAAATATTCTCTCCCTTGTTTTAAGTAAAAGAATCGTTAAATCATGGCGGAAAGAGGTATCTTATCTCGGGTAACAAAGAATTACATATATCTAAGTAATTTGTTCATTGTACTTTGCCATACAATTTCTCAACCATTAGTTACAGGGGGAAAGGTGAGTTGAGCAACCAAACAAAGTGTTAACATGGTTAAGTAGATTTGCCATATTAGCACTTTTGTCCTGAAAAATTACTTTTTAATGTCAAGAGTGAAAGTTTTCAGTTTATCTGCAACTAAAAATTTGGCGAATCAGTCGGGCCTGAGAGCCTGATTACTTTGTGCACCTTTTTTGTAATTTAGATTGTAAGACCACTGCGTCAGGTGCAGATTATGTGGGAAAAATCAACATGACGAAATACGGCGACCCATGTCAAAGGTGGGATAGGAATTTTCCACATTTTCCCACCTGCTGCAAACCCAGCCAGTTTCCAAACAAGTCACTGACAGATTCAGAAAACTACTGTCGTAATCCTATGCCATTTGAAATGCCAGAAGGACCGTGGTGCTACACTCTTCATCCTACTCGTAGATGGGATTACTGCCAAGTTCCAATGTGCAGTAAGATATATTCCACACGAACAATGCTATATTTAATACAGCTTGTGCTTGTACATTTAATACATATGTATGTATATATATATATATATATATATATATATATATATATATATATATATATATATATATATATATATATATATATATATATATATAGGGGGTGTACACACATGTATGTATCAATGGTTATATGTATCTGTTTGTGTGAGTGCAAATGTGTTGTGTATTTCTGTTTGTAAAAATGTGTTAGTGTTTATCTAATGGAAACACAAGAACCTTTGAAAAAGTCCATTTTAAATACATTGGGCTAATGGGTGCTGCTGGGTAAAATTGAGGAGACCATCAAAAATGACCCAAAGGCGTTTGCTTGCTTCCAGTTTATTTCCCTTTGGAGGAATGTAATGTAGTTCAATTTAGTGTACCTTAGCATTCTATAGCTTTTTTGATAGCACCTCCTCATCTATTGTTCTGTTTTCAAAGTCCTATTTCGTAAAAACAAAAAAATGCATAACTGTCCGTAACAAAAACACTCGCAAATTATCAAACAAATCATATCTTACCATGCATGCATTGTTTCCGTACTTACCAGACAGGGAATTGGGGCTTGGCTTATAAATTGGTTCTTTAAATTTATGCATTTTTTCTGTATTGAGCATACCAAAGCTTTTATCAATTTCTACGTGCATAAATTAGCCCTCATAAATAATGGTCAAAGACTGGTCAGAAACATAGCGCCTTGTAATTAATGCAGCATGAATCACTCTGTTTTCATTTTAGGAAAAATTCTTGCATTTGGTGAGCTTGTACCGGATGGTGTGGCGGATCCCAACGGTGGTACTTCTTATACTATTCCTAAACCATCCATGAGGTCCCCATATAGTGGGAAATTAAAGAAGTGGATATTTTGGACCAAGAATAGTGGACAGGTATCATTTCAGATCTGGAGACCCCTCAGACTGACAAGACATGGAAAATTTATGCTTGTACATACAACCAAATCCTTACAATATCAATGTAAGGGCCAGCATGTCTTTGTGGTAAACTCACACGTTTATGTAAAGAAAGGCGATGTTATAGGGTTCCGTTACATTAAAGGTACTCCAATTCCAAGGATACCTACAACTTGCCAGAAGGGGCAATTGCATGGTCAGAATGTGAGGAGATATGATGAGGCAATTGTGGGTTCCAAAATATATTTCACCTCACATGATGGGTGGGCAGCCTGCTCCAATCCCCCATTTTTCATCTTGATAGAGAAATATGGTTAGTATGTATTTGTGTTGTAGATGTGTATGCCTAAATTATGCATTTTCATTAGTAGCATTGACAAATGTAACATTAACATCGGTCTCATTGGTTGTGTAATAATTGACACATTCAGACAGAACAAAGGTACACTGTACTGTTGAGGTATTACACTTGAACCCGAACTGTATGTCTGAAGGACGTAATAATTCCATATTATCAGGTATAACGAGGCAGTCATGTAATTTTCCAAATAATCAACTCATTTTCTAAGATCAATTAAGAAAAAAAAGTAAATTGGCCCCATGGAAATCTGGCTTCCAGGAAATATGAAAAAAAAATCCAGGCCAGAAACCTGTTTTGTATGACCACATTTGTATCTGCCCAAGCCCTTGAGTAAGAAATGTTTTTTCTGAGCAACGTTCAATGTTCTTTACAAACATATATGGCCATCTTATAATTGTTGTAAAAGGGTGAAACCTTTTTATGCAGTGCGTGCATATACAAGGCTTTTTAATTCACATCTAGACAACTTAACTGAATTCACGTTTTAGTGTTAAACTCATATTGATTTTAACAGCTCTATGCATATATCTAAATAGAGGTTGTGATATGATGTATGTTTTACTTCTCAGAATTCTATTTCCATTTTATCGATATGAATATCTGGTAGATTTATGAAAACCAAACCTTTTTTAATATCGCGTTTGACTTTGCTCCCTGTGATGGCAGGGTGTCTCTCATACATCAGTTCATCTCAGTATAAAATTATTTTACTCAACTACAAAGTTCTATGTTAACTATTATTTATTCACAGTCCTTGAATGGCAAGGAATGTGAAATAAAAACCGGCTTTCTGGAAGATTTGGTACAAAAAACTTATTTTCCCAATCTTTGTTGTCGAGTTTGGCTTGACCTTGATGTACACAGTAAGCCCTCTTATTTCATTAAGTTCATAATTTGGGAAATTTCAGAACATTCTGCATCAACACTGAAACACGTAATATTTTATGTACTGCACATTCTTCACTGACACTTTCGTTTTTATACTCAACCCAACATTACATTGGATTTTTTAATGTTAAATATCTAACCTGAGCCATCAACAAGGTAAACCCTTTGCAAAATGCGTGAAAACTATCCCTGGTTTTGATTTGAAGATCACCTTTGATGCCAAAGGCATGCTTTACGATTGATAAGAAGTGTTATGCATAAATCTATAAACATTTTATGCTATGCCAAGTATCTTCTGCACACTTCACATTCTTTATATTTCATTTTGCATGTTTCAGAAAATGTCACATTTGGCAACCCTGTGAAATCAAATGGAACAACTGACACAGGTCACCACACAGTTGTGATTCCTAATCCTGAACGAGGCGCACCTGTCACTGGTCGGATCCTTGAATGGACAATTTACATTATACATCGCAGAAATGTATCTCTTCAAATCTGGAGAGCTGTAACAAGTAAAAACGAACAGATTTTTTTCCTTTTAGTTTGTAAGACCAAAAAAATGTCATTCAATGAGTCCAGAATACATCACATAAACGCAAAACATTTCTCCCCATGTAACGTTACAGAAGGGGATGTTTTGGGGATCCACTATTTTGAAGATGGTTCAATGCCTTATGCAAACCGAGACTGTGGTGAGGAAGAAATGCACACTCATGTTCATGTTCTCGATCACACACTCGAATTACCAGATCGGGTGATACTAAATTTTAGATCCATATATGTGTGTAGAGAATACTCCTTGGCAGTCATTTTGGCAACAAATGGTAAGAAAATATTTACTATGTTTATGTTTCATTATAAAAGAAATTGTATTTATTCTATGTTGCAAAGTTAAACATGTTTATGGGGAGGTTAAAACCAAGAATCATATCCCCTCTTAGTCAGATGACTGAAACATGAATACAACTTAATTGTAACGCATGAGCAAGAATGACATTAACACGTACAGTAAACCAAATGTGAATGGCAATGTTTGATTGTACCATAGATATGACACAGTATTGCAAGAGCCAGCGTGAACATCCCATTTGCATTGCAAGTCGGCCCATAGGGCATATTTTTTGCTGTAAACACTCAGTTAATAATAAAATAAGTATAATGTCACATGGGTAGCAGAGCAATACGGTGTTTTCTGTCACTGGAGAGCACATTGGTCGGTAACATTGACTCGTGACCTGTGGTCACTCGTGAATGACACAAAGGCACCGTATTTCACTCCACCCATGTGAGATCCTATAAATATTTGGATTAATTAGCATGTTAAGTAATAAAATATAAATAGTGAGAGAGAGAGAGAGAGAGAGAGACATGTGAAATTATTCTTATCCGATGTGGGGTAGAATTATATATAAATATCATTGCACGAACCTGTAGAATATGTCATCTACGCGATAGTACATGTATACTGTTACGCCCGGCTAAAAGTTAACAGCCAAACGCTTTTTTCGCGTTTTGCTGGTGTTTGGCTTGTGTTTGGAAACGTTTGAAAACGTTTGGAATGTGTTTGGAATGTGTTTGGAAAGCGTTTGGAAAGCGTTTGGGAAAAATCTCAAACACTTTTACAAAACGTTCGAACACTTTCACAAAATTACCGAACACTTCTCCAAACGCGTTCAAACACTTTCCAAACGCGTTGAACAATTACCCGAACGATTTCAAACACTTTCACAAACGCATTCAAACACTATTCATTTCAAACACTTCCATTTAAATGATGAAGAATCTCCAAACGTATTTTCAACAGGTCCAGCAATATATGATGTACCTACATGTAAATGTGCACTTATCCAGCATTATAGGTTGTATATATTTATATGAAACAAGATCCAAATACGTTTATCCAAGTGTCTAATTCAACTTAAATTAATTAAAGACTTAATTCTTCATTTCAGATATCATGAATACTTCATCTTTCAAAAACAGTTTCGGAGTAAATCCATAGGCAATATCATGATCATATCATTATTCATGATCTGATCATGATATTGCTTATAAATTTACTCCGAAATAGTTCCTAATTTTCAATTAAAATATATATAATTACTCCAAGGACCAATGGAGTATCGCCTGGCTTACTCCACTGGAGCTAATTCTATTGCTTGGCTTAGCAAAGTGTAAAATATTTGAAAGTGTTTGGAAAAGTGTTTGAAACGTTTGGCTTTTACCTAACGCGTTCGGCAAAGTGTTTGAAAGCGTTTGGGAAAGTGTTTGAAAGCCTTTGGAAAAGTGTTTGAAAGCGTTTGCAAAAGTGTTTGTAAAGCGTTTGGAAAGTGTTTGCAAAGTGTTTGCTACGCGTTTGCAAAACTTTTGACTTTCACTGAAAGTGTTTGGGAAACGTTTGGGAAATGTTGGTGCGTTTGGCGTTTGTTAACTTGAATGTGAGCGTAACTGTATGTTAAAAATATATCTGTGTGTTCAATATGTCTAAGTGCTAAATGCATTTTGTTTAAACAGACAAATATTTGCCATATGTAGTTATGCAGTATTATATAATTTACCCTATATGGCAAAGCATAATCATATTTCTCAAAGCTCCACAGACACTCAAAGTATTCTTACATTCACATTACAATGCCATGTTATTAATTTGAAGGAACTTCTGATTCATCTCCTGCTGCCAACAATGCCTCCACCAATTTTATGTTTGGGCAGAAAGAAAATACGTCGGCGACTGACTCAACCGGTGATATTGGAAGAAACATAGGGTTTGTCGTGGACAGATGTGAGTATATTAAAGAACTCACAATGAATGCACCATTTCAATAGTATGGTAACAAAGGCTAAGCCATTGGAAAGTTATTGATTTCAAAAAATTAAATATTTTGGCCTGGATTTTTCCGATATAAGACACTTGCTTCACTGTAAGAAAGGGGCTTGATGGCTTTCTACAGATGAACCTACGATAAATTTATTTGTTTACATAAAACTCCATGTTCATTTTTTAAAAAATGACAACGACATTTTTTAAAGTTAAATTTTACATCCACATTGCCAGGTTGACAGGGGGAGCATTTTGTAATGCATATATTTGATACAGGGTCCTGTTTTTGCCACTTATATAAAAACCCGCTGATACTTTAAGACCTTTATCCACTATCGGAGCAACCTTCTTCATAAAGCTTCGTCTTTGACGCAGTGGGGCGCTTGGCACTTAGCCTATTGCTGACTCTGAATTCACTGCCTCAGAGCGACTTCATTGTCTGATACAAAACCCGTATTTTTTTGGCCTACAAATGGTAACTCTTTGTCGTTGTATTTACATTTTCAGGTAATGCTCACGCTGGAAAAGTCCCATTAGATATTGTACATTACATTCATTCGACAAACTAACCTTCCTTTAACACTAATCACATATATTTTGAAAGTTCATTCCGACATATTGGCTTATATCTTAAATATGGTGAATCATAGGGCCTTAGTTTCTGTTAAACACTCATACAAAGGTATCAAAGAGTTTCCTTTGGTTGTCCTTATTTTGACCTTCTGTTCCCATAAAAGTTTAAACTGACATACTGGCCTGCATAGAGATAATGATGGGTCATACTTGCTACTAACCATAGACAGAAATGTATCCTGATTTGAATGTTGTTAATTTTGACTTTGAATGCCATTGAAAGATCAAACTGACGTGTTGGAATATATCATGGCAAAATGAAACTTTTGATCAACTAGAAGTAAATGCTGATACAGCAATCCATAGTGCAGTTGAGTCTGCACAGGCAACAGAGTACAGGATTACCATGTACCTCTGGTATTTTCTCTATTTGCCCTTTTGAAACTTATGTCTATATCTGTGGGTCCTTTTATTCCACAGATGCAAATTATATTTTTTCTGTCAAAATTCTAACAAGAGGGCTGTCTGAACAGCCCATGCTCAGCTGATCTTGACATCCATCACACTTGCTGCTCTATGAACTTGGGAAAGGATCAAGGTCACCCATGTTCTAAGTAAGTCTGACCTTTATAGAAGAACACTAACATGTGCAACATCAAGGTTCAAGTAGTTCTCAAGTTATAGTGAAGAGTAAAATTCATGTATGTTGCACTGTGACCCCAGAAACGAGGTAAAGGTCATTCATGTACTGTCTAAGCATGAACTTCATACAGAAACATTAACATGTGCAGCATCACGGTACTAACTCAGAACAGATCTCAAGTTATCAAGTAAACAGTAAATCTCGTGTCAATTGTCCTGTGAATTAGCATTAGAATGCCCATTTACTTATATAGTAATCAATAGGAAGGCTGCATTGACCGATAAGTACCAAAATTGAAAATCCTCAAAAATCAGGAATCCAAAGCAGTGCCACCCAGTAAACAACTTTGTTTGACTCTTCCACAAGAACATATCCATCACATTTCAGCTTAATCTGAGTGACGGTTCTGAGAACAAATGAAAAATAGCAAAACTATACCAAAAATTCATTAAAAAAATAGCCAAAAAAAAGCAGTGCCACCTGGTGAACAAATTGGGAACTAGGTGTCCCTGGGAGTGTCTATGAACGATATCAAAGCAATTGGATGAGCGGTTTCACAGAAGAGTTTTTATGGTTTGCCCCAAAAAAAGAACAAAAAAAGTCATATAAAATCCAAAAATCAATTAAGCGTGACCATTTAAACAAACTTAGTAGAGATCCACCCAAGGCACATCCCCACCAAGTTTGAAGTAAATCTGGACAAAATTATTCAAGCTATGACCATTACAAGAAATTCCCATGTTAAACTTTCCTATTAAAACTTGTAAAGATTTTTGAAAAAAAATTTTTTTTTTTAAATCCAAAATTGAGTGGAACATGACCATTGGAACAAACCTGGTAGACACCCACCCAAGGTACATCCCCACCAAGTTTAAAGTAAATCTGGATGACAGTTTTGGAGAAGAAGTCGAAAATGTAAATTAGCATCAGACTGCCCATTGACTTACATGGTAATCAATAGGACAGGTGCATTTACCAAAAGGAGCTGAATTGAAAAAATCGTTAAACATCAGGAATCCGCATCATTCCCACATAGTGAACGATATTGTTTGACCCTTCCACAAGGAACATGTCCATCACGTTTAAGCATAATCTGAGTGACGGTTCTGGAGAAGAAGTCGAGAATAGCTATAATACACAAAAATTCATAACAAATAGGAAAAATTTGCAGGGCCATCTGGTGAACAAATTAGAACAAGCAGTCCCTAGGTGTCTTTCCGTGTTCTATCAAAGCAACTGGGTAAGCAGTTTCAGAGAAGAAGATTATTTAAGATTTGTCCCAAAAAAGAACAAAAAATTCATTAAAAATCCAAAAATCACTGGAGCATGACCATTTGAACAAACCTGGTAGAAACCCACCCAAGGTACATTGCCACCACGTTTGAAGTAAATCTGGATGACGGTTTTGAAAAAGAAGTCGAAAATGTGAATTAGCATTAGAAGGCTCATTGAATTCCATAGTAATCAATAGGAAAGCTGCATGGACTGATAAGTACCCGAATTGAAACAATCGTTAAAATTCAGGAATCTGCAGCATTTCCACATAGTGAATGATATTGTTTGACCCTTCCACAAGGAACACGTTTAAGCTTAATTTGAGTGACGCTTCTGGAGAGGAAGTCGAAAATAGCTATAACACACAAAGATTCATAAAAAGTTTGGAAAAATTTGCAGGGCCATCTGGTGAACAAATTAGAGCAAGCAGTCCCTTGGTGTCTTCCTGTGTTCTATCAAAGCAATTAGGTAAGCAGCTTCAGAGAAGATTATTTAAGATTTGTCCCCCAAAAAACCCAAAAAAATTCATTAAATATCCAAAAATCACTGGAGCATGACCATTTGAACAAACCTGGTAGGAACCCACCCAAGGTACATTGCCACCACGTTTGAAGTAAATCTGGATGACGGTTTTAGAAAAGAAGTCGAAAATGTGAATAATCATTAGAAGGCTCATTGAATTCCATAGTAATCAATAGGAAAGCTGCATTGACTGATAAGTACCTGAATTGAAAAAATCGTTAAAAATCAGGAATCCGCAGCATTCCCACATAGTGAACGATATTGTTTGACCCTTCCACGAGGAACATATCCACCACGTTTAAGCTTAATTTGAGTGTCGGCTCTGGAGAAGAAGTCGAAAATAGCTATAACACACAAAAATTCATAAAAAAATAGAAAAAAAATTGCGGCGCCACTTGATGAACACATTAAGAAGTAGAAGTTGCAGAAAATGTTCCTGTCTGATATTACAGCAATTGGGTGAGCGGTTCCAGAGAAGAAGATTTTTTAAGATTTGCCTAAAAAGGAACCCGAAAAATCATTCAAAATCCAAAAATCACTGGACCGTGATCATTTGAACATGCTTGGTAGACACCTACCCAAGGCACATCCCCACAAAGTTTGAAGTGGATCGGACTGACAGTTTTGGAGAAGAAGTCGAAAATGTTAATCGTTGATGGACAACGGACAGAGGACCATAAGATAAGCTCAGCTGACTGACAAGTCAGCTGAACTAAAAATAACGGCAATCAAATCATTCACTGAACACAGCTTTCTCATTTCAATGCAGTCTAAATTTTTCAACCCATGATCCAAAATACACGTATCTTGATTTATAAGTTCAAGAATTTAAGGTGGAAGCTGTGAAGCTAGTGCGCAGTGAGACTGGCAACTTTGCATCGCAATTACCCATTTAATTTTGTCACAAGTACATTAAACCTATATATTTTCTGATTACTACATATCCATAAATTTATATCCATAGGGTTTTTTTGTGGGATCGGAATTTTTTGAGATTTTATAGCATTATTTCTGACATGGTAGGATTTTCACATTTTTCGCGCAGAAGTCATACAAAATTGTTTTTTTCCAGTTGAAATCAGAATAAATTGAAAATATATATCCATGTCTAGGATCGAATTCAATGGTTAGTCATGAAATAGCATAAATAAAAAGTTATAAAATTTTAAATTAAGTTCTGACAGGTTGTTCATTTTCTTTCTATAAATTGCTCCAAAAGTCACGGAAGGGGTTGTCAGAAAAAAAAATCCTGGGAACCGTTCCTGGATATGATATTTTTCTTTTAATGTCCATTGATTTTAATGTGATAGGGCAATTTGTACGTTTGGGAGGCGAGACACAAATTGCAGAGGTTGAGCAAAAAACAGTTCCGAGAAAATCGCATTTAAAGAAAAAGTTGCCAATTCTTACGCATTTATGGCTGTAATATGACACATACTCATTTCTTCTGTCCTGTGTTTTAATTATTGTGTGAAATAAACTTGCAGCTTTACCTCTGTGATGTTGTCATTAAACAAAAGTATATTTTGTGGCTTAAATCTCGACTTTTCTAACTTGGGAACACCACACTTGGCTTGTTCGGGTGTGGGTTCACATGTGGCTTTCCATATTTGGGGACCAGTAAGTGGATTGTGCTAATTTGTTTTTACATCAATCGAGAATTTCAAAGTAACCAGAACAATGGTAGTGATTAGTCTGAACTGGCCCATTCTTAACTCCACAGCTAATGGTTTCCTGTGAGTGACCCTTGTCAATAGCTCAATTGGTTTCCAGCGGTCATGGACTAATGACTGTGCAAACAATGACATGGTTCATTATCATGCCCATGCAAACAAAGCCATGTGTCCGTCACTGTTTAAACTGTTCATTGTAAACAGAAGTCTAGAGATCAATTATCTCATATAAATTTTATGTTCACACATCTGAGTTTTAGGGAGCATGTAGTTTAAGTATCAGACTTTCCAAAAATATGAAAAAGTGATTAGAGGTTATCTGAAGGTGCGGCTTCAGACCTTCCACCTTAAGGTTCTTTACAATGTTGGTCACAAGCAAATCATTTCTAGGTACACAGCAGTAAATTAACAGGTTCAAAATTACCAGAAAACCACTACATTAGTAGACCAGCACAATTCTAAACGTGCTGTACAAAAATGTTGACGGCACTCTGGTGTTAATGGAAAATTTGCATGTTATGTAAATCAGTTATAAGTACCTGTAAACATGTGGGTTGATACAACCCAACAATGCAGTCCATTTAAATTATGCGTTGCAAGTCATTCCCAGTTTTCAAATAGGAACATTATCTGCTATACGATATTATTGCTTCTTTCTAATTGAAAAAGCTTGCCACAAAAGGGTTGTTGATAGGCCATATGGCCAGAGAAGTTTGCAAAGACCGTTACATCAAACGATCAGGCCGACTGGGTATCAATAACTTCCCAATTTTCTGTTCATACAGGCACAGCATTAAATCTTGCAAGAGGTAAGGCAGCATACCAAAAAACTACACATTTAGCGTTTGTGGCAGAGCGTGCGGTAGATGGCAACCTGGACACACGTCTGCTCTGGAGTGGTTGCTCACAAACGTTGGAATTCCATCCAGATCCTTGGTGGGCCGTCGATCTGCAAGGAATATATGCTATTGATTCGATACGAATATTAAATCGAGGAGATTGCTGTAGTAAGTGATTATTTAATTGAGTGGCTCATTGGCTGAGACTCCAGAGACTTGGGTACATAAAGCTGTTGATGTGTGGGAAAGTAAGATCCCGAAAAGATTATTTTGTAGGTTGGTTCTCACAGCCCTTTGATGAAATTTTGAAAGAGTCATCGTAGATGTGTGTCATATCTAGAATTATGCAGGGGAGAAGTTTGTCAGGGGCTCTACAAGTCGACATGGACACTTTTTTAACCAAATCATTGTAAATCAAGCACAAAATGTAAGCTTGAGTGACATGCCCAGTGGGTGGTCCCCCAAGGGAAAGGGGTAGTTTCACGGTAGAATCATTATTTTTAAGGATCTTTTACTGGAGTGCATGTGAGTACCTTAACCTAAACTCTGTTGACTTGTCAAACGTTAAGAATCGAAATAATTACCCTTCCATTCAACCGTCAAGTTTGCATTGTTAACAAGTATTAAGTAAACAATCCATATATATAAAACAATTACACCTCATATGGTACTGTGTAACAACATGCTTCATCGGTCAGTCAATTTTTTCACTCTTACAAACACCTACAAAGCCAATATGACGCTGAGTCCAACTTTAACATAAGCACATAATTCTTGCAAATTTGCATATCTTTAGTCAGATTATATTCTGGTAAAAACCATGTAATCTTGTTTAGTCATTCAGGAGAAGCTAAAAATAAGTAAACTCAACATCATTATTTCAACTTGGCGACCCTTTGGCCAAAATGTAAGCTAATAGAAGACAAATTAATGCATATTATCATCTACCTTCTTCACAATCTGGTAGAGGGTCATCTGCGCAACATATGTTTTCTAAACCAAAGCGTTCTATTAAAATTATTTGGAATATTGCAAAATATCTACTGTATTGCTACATGCATGTGCAGTAGCAGCAGTTACTCGACAAATTGGTCCCAAAGTTCGATATTCCATAGTTATGTCAAAATTTGGCATATCCTCATCGTCAATTTTCAGTGCCAGAAGTTAGATTTTGTTTTGATAAAATTGTATCAAATTCTACTGAGCCTTTGTATAGCAGTCGAAAAAAAATATATACTCATTTTTAAGCAACAAAATTCCAGCCTTGCCTGCAAACCCAAATGTAAACTATGTGGTTCAAGGTGACCTTGTATGCAATATCGAAGCAATTAGGCACGTGGTTATGGACAAGAAATTCTCATTTTGTAATATATTTATATATATTTTTTTTTAATCAGAAACATTATTCCATCCTCACTTCTTTCGTAAGCTCGCTAGAAGATCATCTGGTGAACACCCGTGTGCAAATTTATCACATTTCAATTTTTACAAGAAATCGAAAATGTAAAAAGTCTAAAGGACGGGTGGACAACTGACGCGAATAAATTTTATAAGCTCTTTTGACTGACAAGTCAGCACAGATAATACTATGAAGGTCACTTTTGTTTAACACCATCATCACTTCAAATAATATTATCAATCTTCATCCATGCATATAGTTCAGGAGTTATCATTTTTCAAATGAAAAGTCACACTGTTGACAATACAGAAACTAACATGGCACGTTTGACCTTTCACGGTCTCTCAAGCCCAAAATTAACAACACCAAAATACCGTATAAGTAGCTCCATATCTTTGTTGTGATAGTAACCTTGTTCATAGGATTAACCACTACTAAGATACAAATCCAAATGTTGGCTGGTCAAACAATGTCAAAATTAACATCAAAAGCAATCCCCACACGTATTCTATTACTGCCTTATAATAAATCTGGGTCCGAGGATGCACCATTGCAGAGATAAAAGCCAATCTATTAAATCCGGTGCTTTTTCTTATAACAATACCAATATATATATATATATATATATATATGGTTATATACATATATAAATATGAACGAATATTATCAATTTTTTATATTCGTAAAAGTAATTTGAAAATAACAGTAGCACAATATAGTCAAAAACATTTGGTAGAGATCGAGTCCATATACAATTTCAATAAACGTGAAGGGATTCCAAACTTCAGTTTGAGAAAAATAAGTCCAAAACAGTAAAAAAAAAAAGGTCTGTTAAAAAGAGACAAAAATTTCCAGCAAAACCTGTAAGAAACAAAAAGTGTAATGGCTCCACGAGATGTGCCGGTCCAATTTCAAAGCAATTAGCCTCATTTGTGGAAAATATATTTTTTTAAGATATGACTAAAATAATTCACACAAAAGCATTAATAAACTGCTAGAATATGACCATTTGAACAAACTTAATATTCATCTAACCAAAGTATGGCTCAGAAGTTTGAAGTGCATCTGGCAGACGGTTTGGATAACTCAACACATTGAATTTCCATTGCAATCGCCATCGACTGACAACATATCAACCAATAGAAATGTATGCATAAGCTGACAAGGAATTAAAATTGGTTAAAAAACCAAAAAAGGCATCCGGAGTAATACGAGCGTTGTATAGTTTTATTTGATCTTTTCACAGTCTACATTATTTGAAATAAAAAGGCGGTTGGAGCAGACGTCAACAAAAGATTTAAAAACACAAAAAATTGTTAAAATACTACTCCAACCTGCTGAACAAAGAAAAATTTAAGAGTCCTTAAAATGTGCCTACGCAATTTTGAATTGTTTAGCTGAGCACTTTCAAAGATATATTTAGGATTCTGTTAAAATATGGACAGACACATGGAACAAACAATGTAAAGATTGTTTTTCACAAATTAATTTGCTTTGCAAATTAACTTGCTCTAATAATTTTCAACTCTGCAGCTTTTCAATGAATGGTACGAAATAGGACTTTGCTCTTTGAATATGGGACCAAATAGTGTTCAAACTGTACTTGCGTTAACAGATTTGGGTTTGGCAAGTTACTCTTTATATTAGATAGTAATTGAACAAAAATTCAAAAATCAGTCAATAATGCCCTTTTTGATAGGCATCGTGGGAACCAGAAACACATGGCCTACATTCATAAAACTTTATCCAAACAGTCAGAGCAAACTTAAAAATAGCAAGGTACATTCCAACCAAGTTTAAAAAGAGTCTGGCTACCAGAATAGAAGGCCCAATGTACATTGTGGACAAACGACGAACAATAGACGAGCAGACGACGATCCATCCTGAAGCTCTGCTGTCGTGTCAGTCAGCTGGGCGAAACAGATTGCAATATATTGTGCATGAAGTACATACGATGTGTCGCTTTTAATGCAATATCGTCAATCTGGTAATCTGATGTTGTTTCAATAAATTACTTGTTCTTGCTTTTGAACATTCTTTCGATAACAGTATGTTTTATATATTTTGTGTCTGCACGTTTCCAATTGCCACTAAGTACATTTATCTACATTTATTGTCTTTTCTTGCAGATACGAGACTTCATGACTTTGATGTATGGGTCAGCATGTTCTTTAATCCTCTCAACTTTTCACTTGGAAAGGCAATTCAATTTGCTCATTACAAGGGTGTAGTTGATAACGGGAAGTGGGTCAGTGTGGTCTCCTCCAAGAAAACTATAGGGAGATACATCATTATTCAAATTGTTGGAACTGGTGAAACGCTCAGTTTGTGTGAAGTGGAAGTCTTCAAATCAGGTAGTTTTGCACATTAATTAATGAGGCTAAATGTACCTTTTCTGTTCATGCGTCAAGCAAAATCTCTGCTTTTACTGGTGTATTTGACAATCTCATTTTAGAGGTCAATTGGTACACTGATGGCAACATTGATTGTACGATACTTTTGAAAATTTCAGTAGACGTAAATTAGGCTTTTAATATGTTTTTAATTGTAATCTCTTTAATGGTCTAACTATAACTGAAGAGCAGCAATCGGTTCATGTTCACAGGTACATACAATCCATGAACAGTACCAAAAAAAAATAAATAAAAAAGTCGAAGATAGTGGTTTGCAAGCGGAAAATTTTAAAAAAGAACATTATTGTCTCCCAAAATTTGAAGAATTGTAATACGTTGTTGGTTTAAATATATACAGAAAGGGATTTTAAGTAGTAGTTTCACATATGTATATTCATACATACTTATGTATATCGTTTCCTTTTGGGTGGCTGACTCGACACAGTTTTTTCCTCTTTCGATTGAGTTATTGATTGAAAACAAGAGCACATGTGTATTGTTTGGGTGCCGATAAGCTCGTATTTATCTTGCACCGTTCTCCTGAACTGATGAACGGAATTACTTTCACATAGACATTGTTGATGACAAATATTTACCCTCGACATTTAAAGACACAGTCCTTCAAGTTGGGCCAACTCTAGCAACAACAGTGGCACATAAAACTGTAGCACAATTTACACCAACAGCTAACAACTATTTGTTCTGTTTTGTTTTCTAGACAAAAACAATGTATTTTCAAAAATCCTTAATTTAAGGCTAACTTTACATTTTACCTTGCAATCAACTAATATTAAGTTGTTGGTGCCACGCATGTGGATTATCATGTTTGATATCTATGACATGTGGTCAAGGTGCCTTGTTTCTAACATACAGACAACAACATATCCCAGAGAATTAAAGGACTGTGGAGGTAGTACAATTTGTTATGTATGCTTTATCATTCAACTTGTGCCAAAGCAAAGAATAAATCCCGAATGTTTGTCAGTAATATGGAACATAGTAGGCCCGTTTGGATGGAAAGTTAAACTTAACTTCTACCAGATTCAAATTTACTATTCTCTGCATTGCACATTTGTATATCTACAAATTGAGCAGACATCTAAATCTGGCGTGGAAATTAAATACTACCGGAAATATTGTGGACAACTGCAAAATGAAATTTTGAAAATTAATTTTAACAAAATCCGCGTAATTTTTAAACGTACTTCATTGCAATATCCATTTGGAAAAGTGTTATTTAGATATGACATCTTTACAGAAGGTACTAATGTATCTGGTGCGTCCACCCAGATTCAACTACAAACTGGCATTGTTCATTGCATAACTGCGTGGTTTCTCACTAAGTATAATACTCTGTTTATTACGTTTATCACGCAGCCAGGGTGGCGCATCCATCACAGTATTCAAGGTTTTATGCATTCTAATGTGTGCTCATGGCTGGCATTTCACGATGGCTTGTTTTTGTATTCAACCATACTGTATCGATTGAAACCTTCTCATGTTATTGACTTGTACCATTTTTGTACAATGTACACATCATCCGCTCATGCCATCCTTTTCGAATCACGGTGTTTAGCAATGTATTCTCCTGTGACGTGTTTTATAGGGATAGACGGAAACTATACTTCAAAAGTTGCGAAAATTGACCGTGTTTTGATACCAAACGAAAGAAACATTATTAACAATGTTATTGCGAAAACCAGAGAAAACTGCCCACTTTTGTATTTCTGGGAATTCCAAGCTCGCCAAGGCCAACGTGTACACCTTATTCTTTCCAAACTTCATTGGGATGGCAATACCAATGGGTTATGCACACAAGGAGGTATATACATACTAGACGTATTTCCTTCTCAAGTTGGATAGAAAGAACGTATACAACAGTTGGGCCATTTTGCGGCGCATTTCGTCACATACCAAATATAAGTAGCATTCCTGTAATATCCTCCTCCTCACATCTAATTGTCTTTTATTATGTTTTTGAAGTAAATAAAAAGTTATCATTTACCATACAAGTTCACAATACCATCTGTAGGGGTCTTCCAAATCCATGTTCTCTCCCAAGAGATGTATTAAAAGATAACGAAGTTCACTTAAGACAACAGGACAATAGTGAACTGTTTATAACAGCACTCAAACGAGTATGCTATATAATATCTGTCTATCCACATTCTCGACAACAGTGTCATATATTTTTTGTTAACGAAGCCTCAAGGGATGTAGTATTACTTAAACTTCACGACAATTCAAATTGCACATCATTTTGCAGATGTCGGTCGTTGTTGGACAAGACTGTCCTGTTTGCAGAGTGCAGCCCTGCACAACATATTATTAGATTAACCTCGATTTGGATTTACTTAGGCCTCCTGTATTCAGGGAGCTGGTGTGAAATGTTTGATTCGTATTTGGTACTAACTCTTAATTTACATACGAGTTGTAAATTTGCCGTTATCAAAAATAGTTCATATCATATGTTGCCGCTGATCAGTGAATTAAATTGCATGAATATGTTTGTCTCACAGGTTACTCAAGTATTACACGTTCACATCATTTCAAAAGGTCTGATCATAGGACCGAATTGCAAATATTTAGACCTAGCCCCGTTCATAATGAAAATTATTCCATTTCTTATCTACAATTACACAGTGCGAGTTTGGAGTTTTGAGAGTAATTTTAAAACAACTTTCGTGTTTGATGGCGTAAAAACCTACCACTACACACAAAAAGAAACTTTTCGCACTTCACACTACCTCATAGAAAAAGTGTGGAAAGTACAAAATGGATCAGTTTTCCGATGGAAATTTACTCGTTGTAGTATCAAAGTTATACGTACACCGTATAAATTTGAAATTATACAACATAAAAGATATTGGTGCAAACGATGTGGGTACAATATATCAGTAAAATCTGTCAAAGGGTACTTTAGAAGATACGAAAGTATCCTGTTAGGATCAGCATTATCTAAGGGGGGTATCGTGCCAAAGACAAGGGTGTCAGTTGCAGACATTGCCTTGTTTAAAAATCTTCCTTTTAGCAGTTGGGCTATCACGGGAGATCATGGCTTCTACTCTACTGTCACTAACTTATTGCCAATATTTGGTTTGAAACATGAAATCAGATGGAGCTGGTTAAATGCTTTTCATCATTGCCTTGATACAAAAAAACAAATGGTATGCTTGCGCAGAGAAGCAGATTTTGCATTTTTGGCAGCGAACTTTTTCATAGACATTATGAAATCTTCCACATTATACCTTGGATTGATAGCTGTGCAGGTACGTGTTTCCTTAATCGACCTGTTATATAGCCTTTTCCTTTGCTCATCCATTAGAATTATAAAATAGTCAGAAAACGTTCGCAAGGCTTTAAAGTACACTATCTCTTCAACTTAGTTTCCATACAATAGAGCTTTGTATAATTATCGAAGGGTATGAGCTTAAACCGAACAAACTGAAAAGCAGCATTGCTTGGTTACTTTGCTCTGGCATGCCATTTCTTATTTTACATCTTTTATTCCC
Organism: Hermodice carunculata; assembly: GCA_964020975.1. NCBI lineage: Eukaryota > Metazoa > Annelida > Polychaeta > Eunicida > Amphinomidae > Hermodice > Hermodice carunculata. The sequence continues at coordinate 75,641,088 of OZ026626.1, read as the reverse complement.
ATTTTGGCCATACATCGATGTGGTCTGAATTTGCATAATGATACAAAATTCATATTCTATGTAAACCAGCCTTAACTAATTAGCATGGGTGTCAATGCAAAAGCCATAACAGAGCATACCTATGGCCCAGGTCAGCTGGTTGCTTCAGTACACTACGTGCAGATTACATTCAAAGCACGATGAGGAAACCTGTTGACTCAGTCATAAATTGGCGCCGAAGGAGCTAGTCAGTGGTTAGTAATATCTTTAAACATCTAATATTATCATAAAATTTATCCCAACATACGCTTATATGTGTTCGATTGATTTTAATATTAAACTTAATTATGATTTAATTAAATATTTTCAGTCATATCATTTTAATGTTTATCATAATAGTTCGAAATATATTTGGTCAAATGTTAAATGTTTAATCATTATAAATATTTTGAAATATCATCGGCTGTATTTATTAATAAGGTTACATACTGTAGATTAAAGCATACGTTCAAGTAAATGTAATTACATGTTTAAATGCATTTGTGCATGTGCTGAAAAGGATTGATTCATATAATGATACCGCCGAATCACAGCTGCGTCAAAGAATGATGCCCCGTCCACATCCACATGTGAACCAGCATTGGAAGGCAAAACAGAAGTAGAGGTCATCGAAAATTAAGGGAAAGCATTCATGCATTAGAATCATAAAATAAATCACCACACTGAAGCAAAACGATATTGCAGGGAGCAATCTAGAATCCCCTTTACATATTAATCAGCATTAACTAACTTTTTAATTTCTTGTTTATCAGTGTCTTAACCATAGTACAGTAAAACACCCATCGAATAACACAGGATGGCGATTTATGTCATTTATATTCCGGATTTTCCCTCTTCTACACTAGAACATGGTTCCCCTCTCGTGAACTGGCGGGAACAGTGGAGGGGGATCTTTTGTTTCTTCCTTTTTCGTCTGTTTTTGTTTTTGTTTTGTTTTTATCTTTTCACACATGGACCACAGTTACTTTTATTGTATTCCAATAAACTGTTTTACAAGGATAGACAGCAACAGAAATCGGAATCTTATTTGCGATGAGCTCAAACCACATCAACAACGTTTCAATATCAACTGTGCAGCAGGTTATATGTATTCATAAAAAATGGCTGTTTAGGGCTCAGGTAAGAGGTTGAAAAGATAAACATAATTTAGGTCATAGAAGGACTGAATTCAAAACTAAAAATACAGTAACATAGTAGCGTATGCGCAAATCTGCAAAGTGTACCATGACTTAGCTTTCAATTAATTTCTTTTACAGATATGGCAATTTATAAGAAGAGTATATACTCAGATCATATGTCCAGGATCGGCAATTTCATATATTTTGCAACTCCATAGTAGGAATGACCATAAACGTTCTCTGTGATATTTCAGGATGACTATTTTGGAGGGTCTTTGGAATATGTCCGGATTTTGGAGCTCAGGATTTTACCTGTTTTTGGTCAAAAACGACTCTTTTCCTTGATAAGGGTTCCACTCCCCTCTTTTTATGTGGAGGGTCCCCACCCCACCCCCGCTTCCCTTTTCCGCTATGCTGTGTGGGAATCAAACCCACACATGTGCGACCCGTTTTTTTTCCCCTGCTCTCTTGCCGCCTGCGCTTACGAGGATTGTTGATGATCCATGGCATTCATACTCAACTTGATAGCTCGAATGAAAATGCATTGCAAAGAGTGCCATCTAGCGAGAACAATAAAAATTAGCATACCAATATGGCGTATGCAGAAGACTACAAAGGCTACCGGTACTATACTGAAGTGGAAAATAACTAATCTCAAGTACATGGATATTAAGTTTAACAACTGATACCCCAGCCTGTGATAGTTCCTATTTTCTCGGCAAAAGTTTCTAATGATACATGCCGAACTTTTTACTTCTGAAATTATGGACCGGATTCCAAAGAACGTCCTTTTTTAGATTTGGAACAAAATCACTTTAATTTTGTATAAAACTTCCGACGCTGATAGATAATCGAGGGGCATCTGTGTATCGGGCATTATACGAGGGTGTTGCAGTTTGGGACAGAAACATACCCTCGAAATAAGCAGGCGGTTGATCAGTGGCGTGCCTATAGTAGAATTTAAATGGTTTTATTCTTAATTTATGCTGATGTTTAGAATACTATGGTGATATACAGTGTCAAATGCTTTAGAGATATCTAAGTATATGGTTTTTGATAACTTTTCACTGTCAAGACATTTAACTATTTGATCGATAAATTCCAAGATTGCAGTTATTAAAAGCATGTTGACTCTTCTAGAACAATTTATTTGAAGTAAAGTATTCATAAATATGTTTGGATACCAGTTTTCAAAAAAAAAATTGGACACGACAGGCAACAAACACGTCAAATGATTTCTTTCCAAGGACATCTTCATTTTTTAAATTAGGGTATGACTTTTGTGATTTTTCATTTATTACGAAAAATCCCAGTGGTCAGGAATTGATGAAAAATTACAGTGAGTAGCTCATATAATGACGGTGATTGATAGGCATTGATAGGCTGTCATGACTACAATCAGCCTTGATTTTGTTTTATAATATACAATAACTTGGTTGTATTCACGGTTCAGAAGCAAAGAGCTTTTTCTATATTATGTCTGGTATAACCAAAACTGGTCTTCTGACGTAGTTATTTGTGCTTACTTCCAAGCATGTGGCTGATGCCGGTGAATAACTAGATGACTCGGTTGACAATAATCTGTGCATGTGTCACATTGCTATTATCAATGAGGAAAGAGGAAAGGGAAAAGTGTATCGATTTTTATTTTTGTCGGGTGTAATTTTGTTGTGGTGTCGCCTGCTGTTTTAGTATTTTTCTTGAATCTTTCAAACTGGAGTTGGGCATTATTTTGCTTTAGTTCATTTATGTATTTTTGTGCAGAATCTTATTATATGTTTTTAGATTCTGCTGAAGGCTGTTGTAATGGGTGTGACATCAGGGGGTAGTGGTGTCTTTTATTTTTAAGGCTCCGCCCCATGGGGGAGCCCTTTCTGTTTTGGGTTTTTCGCCCAGATGTCCGTCCAGATGTGCACATTCTCGTTAACACTATATCCACAGAATGCCTCCATGTATTTTGCTCAAATTTGGCAATATCCTTATATTACCTTGCAAAATGAACTGATGAAGAATTTGGTGTTACCATGACATAGTTTAAGCAAATGATAGCTTAATTACATGCTTGGTAGACCTCATTATCGTGATATCTCCAGAATGCTCCAATTTTTTTTTTTCAAATTTGTCAGTATAATTGTCTTACTTGATAATATAAAATTTTTGTATTTTGGTGTTACCATGACCTAATTTGAGCATATTGCAGTTTGATTAGATGATTGTTAGGGCTCGTTTATGGCAAGCCAACAGGGCCATAACGCATTGGTCTTACGCGTTGTCGAGCCTCCACTACTCGTAGTCGAGCCAACCAATCAGATTTCAGTCTCCACTACGCGTTGCCGAGAATATGTTTTCCACTACGCGTAGTCGAGCTTCCGCTACACGTAGTGGAACAACTTATGGCACCTTTTGGCTGAAGAAAAGCAAACCAATCATTTACGTCCTTACAATCATTACTGATATTAAAACAGCCAACAGGTCTAATACAGTTTACAAGAGCATCAGTGATTGGATAGATTGGCTACACGCTATGGGAGGCATAGTTTCTCCACTACGCGTCGCCGAGCGTTCTAGAAGAATATTTTCTCGGCAACGCGTAGTGGAGGCTGTAATCTTATTGGTAAGCTCGACTACGCGTTGCCGAGGTTCGACTACGCGTAGTGGAGACTGTGATCTTATTGGTTGGCTCGACTACGCGTTGTCGAGACTCTACTACGCGTAGTGGAAGCTGTAATCTTATTGGTTGGCTCGACTACGCGTTGCCGAGCCTCGACTACGCGTAGTGGAGACTGTGATCTTATTGGTTGGCTCGACTACGCATTGCCGAGCCTCGACTACGCGTAGTGGAGACTGTAATCTTATTGGTTGGCTCGACTACGCGTTGCCGAGACTCTACTACGCGTAGTGGAAGCTGTAATCTTATTGGTTGGCTCGACTACGCGTTGCCGGGCCTCGACTACGCGTAGTAGAGACTGCAATCTGATTGGTTTACTCGACTACGCGTTGCCGAGCCTCGACTACGTGTAGTGGAGGCTCGGCTACGCATAAGACCTATGCGTTATGGCCCTGTTGGCTTGCCATACTCGTTGCTATGGTATCTCTAGAATGCCTGAATGTACCATGCTCTAATTGAAGTTAGATAGAAATAAGAGAGGGTACACCCCATGGGGGACACCCTATGTTTTTGGGTTGTCCGTCTATGCGGATGTCCTTCAGGATGTGCACATTCAGCATTATCTACGAAATGCCTCGACGTAGTTTGTTCAAATTTTGCAATATGCTTATCTTACCTAGCAGGATGAACTGATTAGATTTTGGCGTCCCCATGACCTAATTTAGCAAATGGTGGACCCCCTTCAGTCAATGCTTTGAGTTGCAGGTATGTCAAGTTCATGTCAAGGTTATCACAAAGCTGGATGAATTTCAAAATATCTTTTGTGACCCATGGGGAAAAGACGTGTTTGCACTTGTTAAATTTGACAGGTTTTCTTGTTAGATCCTTGTTTTGTTTTTGTTTTTGTTTTGCTTCAAGTGTAACCTTCTAAGAATATCATAACTCACGTTGGTATCACACTGAAAGAAGCATAATATTTGTGCTTTTTATCTCATCATGAAAACACCGTAAAGAGGGAGCACCTCTAGCCTCGATCTTGATTAGTGTGGTTGATTCTTGGTTTTTGATGTGTCAAACAGAACAGATAAAAAAGGGAAAGTGATCCAACAAATCAGGTAGGATAATGCCAGACCGACACACATACACACGTATGTATGTATGTATGTATGTATGTATGTATGTATGTATATATATATATATATATATATATATATATATATATATGTGTGTGTGTGTGTGTATTTTTGTCCAAAACCACTTCCTAGTAGTCATTGCCCTATTCCGCAGTCCAAACTCTTTACTCTCCATAAGCTAACCTGTCCCTGTCTAACCTATATACATAGAAGTACTATTTTCCATATTGCACACGTTCCTCTGTAAAATTTTGAGAAAGGCTATATTAGCCCCAATAAATTAAAGGGTCTTCAGCAGGTAACTACTCAACATGTTTCCGAGCCTTTTACCCGTACATTCTCTGAGATGCGGCTCCTTGTCTTAGCTAAATATTCAGTAAAGACAACCCACATAATAATGAATAAAAATGAACGTGGCAATTGATGAATTAGCTAAATACGTGAAGTTTTGCTTTAAATGCAGAGCTTCATATGAAAGAAGAATACCTGTCAAACAAAACTATAATTACTAAATTTGTATACTACAGGTTCAGATACGAACAATTTGACTTACCCTTGAACCAATATGTACCCTAACTAGCTGGACAGCTTATCCTAGTTAAACCATCGGCCAATGTTTCACTGAAGTGGAAACAAGCTGGGGCATTATATTCAGTCCCAGTGATGATAAAATTAATAGTTGCAGCTAGACCACCTGTATAAACCAAGGGAACCCTAAAAAGGACACGCAGCATCCTGCACCGGAGATGTAAAATAAACTCCATGATGACATCTACTCCTCAAACAATTAAGCTCTATTTCACTGCCAACCCTGAGTCAATGCATATATGTGTGTGAAGTCCAAAACATTGCAAAATTTCATCAATCAAAATGACTGATCTGTTGGTAAAGCTCAAAGGAAGTGACAGTTTGGGGGTAAAATTCTCCTCATAACTTAATATCTAGATATTCTGTGTATGTTGGCCTGGTATTTCTTTTTAACGTCTCTAGATTTAAGTCTAAAGACACTGTCTTACGTATGGTAGTAATATTATTCATGACAATTTCAATGTCTTCCTTTCTGCCTGTGGAAACACTCTAAATATGAGATAGTGTTTTATTTTTGGCTTTATGTTATTTACATATGTCAACTAATTGGCATTCCTAGATTCTATTTGGACTAAAAAATACGAATGAAATACTTCAAGCTTGTATTTATGTGCATCAATACACCACAGTAAGAACTACAAGTAGCTTCAAGGGAAATCCTGACATGCTTTTGGAGAAAAATCTCTGTCTGTCTGTCTGTCTGTCTCTCTCTCTCTCTCTCTCTCTCTCTCTCTCTCTCTCTCTCTCAATGCAGTCTTCCTAGATACATATGGCACTAACAACAAAACTAGTTTTTGGCAAGTGCACTAAAGGAAAATTGGAGCTTGCCAAACTTGAGAAAAATCTCTCTCTCTCTCTCTCTCTCTCTCTCTCTCTCTCTCTCTCTCTCTCTCTCTCTCTCTCTCTCTCTCTCTCTCTCTCTCTCTCTCTCTCTGGATGCAGTCTTCCTGGATGCATATGGCACTAACAGCAAAACTAGTTTTTGACAAGTGCGCTAAAGGAAAATTGGAGCTTGGCAAACTTGCACTTCGATTTTGGATGTCTAAATTAAATACTGAAAAACTGTGTTTCACAGGATTGAAATTATCTGCTGAATGTTCTATGTCTATATATGGAGAGTGCAAATGACTGAAATAGAATCCAGTGAACCCCATGTCAAGGCATGTCAACTTCCAGATCATCATGTAACCATGCTGCCAGGGAACTAATTTTAAAGCCTCTGCAAACGTCGATGCCAGACACAATTATCACCAAATTCTGAACTTCAAATCATTTAAGGACAATCTTTGAAACTGCACTGAATCAAGCATGAGATCGTGTTCCTCTACCGCTTAGCAAAAAATTACAGTGGTGCATCTTATTCCATATAAAACATCATAATTACCATAGCATGTATATATATATAGATATATATATATATATATATATATATATATATATATATATATATATATATATATATATATATATATATAAACATATATATACATATATATACATATATATATATATATATATATATATATATATATATATATATATATATATATATATATATATATATATATATATACATACATACATATATATGCGATGTGTGGAAACTAAATTATGCTGATGAATGTAGAGTTTCACATTAGAAGGGTGGCGTTTGGCATGTACATAATCGTGGTCTTAAAACACATCATTAATATTTCAGGGACATGCGCCTCGATGTATCGATGGGGATCCTGTAACTTTCACGGATTGGCAAATCAATACCAAGAACACGACCAAGAGCTACTTAGCTACGTTTCAGCAAAATAATGTACGAACTAACGGAAGTAATATAGACAGTTGTGGCGCAATGGTCATCAGGACAATATATGATTACTCAAACTGGTTACTTGTAAATTGTTCAATTCCATTTAAAAATACCCTTGTTATTTGTGAACAAGATGACAAATCCAAACAACATACTGTGCAGAATCTTTCTGTAACACTGATATCTAACAATAGAAGCTGTCAAAAACCATGGCATTTAGTAGAAGATAAATGTTTCTATCTACTGTTCCACAAGGAACCATCTACTATTTACATGTCTTTTCAAAAGTGCATGCATTTGGAGGCAGAAAATATTGGAGAAGTCCCTGCTAACCTGTTCACACAGGCAAATCAAGTAAACCACGAATTAGTCCTCAGCATCTATATAGAACAGTTTGAGAGAAAGTATAAGACTTGTGATGTTCCTACTTTATCACAATATAAATCTATATTTACAGAGTCTGCAAATAAGATGCATAGAAAACTGTTTCATCTCTTCGATGCGTGGAGCTGGTTTAATATTGAAGCCCATGTGTGGGTACGTCTGGGCCCTGGCATAACTGTCGTGTCACCAGAAAAATTTGAAATTTGTCAAAAATATGCTATTAAGTTTCTTCAAGACACGCCGTGTCATTTGGTTACCAATGATCGACGTTTTCTCCCCCTTCTTTATGATTCTCTTCGTAATAAGAGTGTAAGGCAAGCACAAGGGGTGTTATGTGAAATCAAAGCGTCCACTGCAACAGATGACTGTGTCCCAGGGCAGTACAGATGCTGGGATGGTGTATGTATACTGCAGCACCACGTTTGTGATGGGCACTCTGATTGCAGCGACTCTTTTTTCATCGGAAGTGATGAGGTGAACTGTGATGTCATGTGCCTTGACTCAAGTAGCTTGCCTTTAACTAACAGACAGCACAAACAGTCTTGTTCAATGGGTGATGGGTCCTACACGTACATGTATTTTCAGTGTGCATCAGGCATCTGTATTCCTATTTCAAAGACTTGCGATGGCTTTTCAGATTGTGACGATAAATCTGATGAATTTTGCAAACTAAGATCCATTCATGTAGAAGGATATGTTGTAAAACAAGCAAAACAACAAGTTACACGAGTCTTAGTGCACAAATCAGTCACAGAATTTCTGTTTGGAAGACTCCATCCTGCCAGTTGCAGTGATTTAAATTGGTTACCTTGTTCTGAGAGGCTCAACTCGCCATGTTTTCACAGGTCAGATATATGTGTTTTTGACACTTTATCGAATCGAATGTTATCATGCGAAACAGGCGAGCATCTTCAGCACTGTACCGGAATTCAGTGCGGTGGCATGTTTAAATGTCCATTTTCTTATTGTGTTCCATTAAGGAAAGTTTGTGATATGATCTGGGACTGCTCTGGTGGCTTTGAAGAATTCTACTGTTCCAAGTTATTATGCAAGTCCTTATTTCTCTGCAAGTATGAAACAACATGCCTTCATCCAAGGGACTTGTGTGATGGACAAGTTCAATGCAAATACTCGTTTGATGATGAGCTTCTGTGTGACGTCTTATGTCCTGCTGCATGTGCCTGCTCTGGACATGCAGTGAATTGCTCAAATAATTACAACAACACTATCCCTTATTTTATGCACAGGACCAGATCATTACTTTTCAGCAACAACAAGTTGACAAATTTGAAGAAAACTAAGGGCATATACAAATATTTGTTTGCTTTAGACTTGAGTAAGAATTATTTTAAAAAAATAAAGCAGAGTTCATTCAAAATATATCCAGGCTTAAGAAGGTTAAATCTTAATCACAACCGTCTTTCGGCATTAGAGTATGGATGTTTTTTTGCAGTTAAAAACTTAATCTCTTTATCGTTATCTGGAAACTATATCTCGAAAGTAGGGTCATCTTTTTTCTTGGGTTTGACAAATGTAAACAATATATATCTCAGTTCATCAGGAATTAAAATAATTGATAAAGGTGCATTTGTGGGGCTTCACAGTCTAAACAACGTTGACCTTTCCTTAAACATAATTGTCGATATCAACAAAGAATCCTTTGGGAGTAATGTTGCTATTCACAAAGTAAATCTGTCTGGAACAGAAATTATGCATATTGAACCCAGTTTGTTTCAAAGGTTTAAGCTTCTTCAATGCGTACTTGCCAGTCAAGAAGGTTTATGCTGTATTCAGTTGATAGCCGACAAGTGTTACGGTCCTAGGACCATTAAGAAAGCATGTTTTCCTTTAATCCCTGTCTTTGTGCTTAAGATATTTAATTCGACCCTCTTGACAATGTGTTTTATCTTCAACCTTCTCGCTTTTCTTAGTTTCACGAATAAAACCACAAATAGAAACAGGCTGATGAAAACATATCTAGCATTCTTTAATTCATTGATATCAGTTTACATGATCATATTTGCAATAGGAAATTCTAAGTATGGCAACCACTTTTCTTTGTTTAGACGTATTTGGTGCGATGGTATTCCGTGCAAAACCGCCTCGGTTCTGTCTATCATTTCTGTCTCTGGTTCTTCATATATGATTTCCCTGATCACGTGCGATTACTTTATGAACCTGGTTTTAGTTTTTAGAATTAAACCGATCTCGGTCAAGTTAGTAAAACAGCTTACATCCATTGTAATCTTAGTCCTTTTATCTGTAAGCATTTCTGTAAGTTTGCCATCTACGGCAAAAAGTATAGATCTTTGTGAATTTTGTACTGTTTTTTTCAAAGAAGTTGTTGGTCTTCAACAAGTGTTGAAATATTTCCTAATACTTGCGCAGGTTGCAGGTCTTGTTTGGACTATCGTAGGGCATGCCGCATGTGTCTATATAATATTGAAAAGCAAAAGGCAGTCTGAAAGAACAACAAATAACAATGCGGCTGCCTATTTACTTACAGCAAATATTATCAGCTACACCTTGTCTGGATTGGGTTTTCTTATTTCTGTTGTACTTTTTCCAACATTATCTCACAGTCATCGAGTTACTTTAATTATTTTGGTGCTCCCTTGTAACGCTCTATTGAATCCAATAGTCATGACATTTGTGACCAAGGAATTCCAGGCATGGTTTCTGATGTCAGGAGGAACTGAACTTCCGTCCAAATAATCAGAGGCAACACAACCCACAGCAAGTATACAACTACTGTTTGCAATGCTTAAAATTCGGTCCTATCACTTGCAACATGTACAGGTAGATGCCAAGCAAGCAAACAAACAAACAACGAAATGAGTAAACACAAAAAACATGCAGCCACAAGCCAAACAAACTGTGACAGCCTTGTGCTCTGCTGAACTTAAAAACAAAGACTGATGTGGTCCTATGACCCCCCGATGAAGTCACATTTATTGAGACCATCGTAATTATTTGCAATGTCAGTTTCCTGTCATACAATTCTTGAGTTGTCTTTTCGAAGACAAAAAAATAGATATTTGACGCATGTATTTTCCTTTTCCCATTATTATACACTTTGCATGTATGCTAAAAGTATTGTCAGACAGTAAACGCACAGTTTACGGTGAAATATACTCGTGTACTAATATTTGGTCTGTGCGTGCACACAAACTGTTTTCTTTAATTCTTTCTTTTGCTTTATTTCCTTCTTTCTCTTCTCACTCTGTTCTTTTTTCATGTGTATCTTTCCACTTTATTTTTGTGTCGGCATCAAATCAGGCACAGTTCAAAGCAGAAAGTTCATATCTGGCAATGGTACAGCACATATGGTGAAGTTTAGCATTAAGTTCAACATAGTTGACACTGATAATTAGGGTGGCAGGAAAATTCCAATCGTTTGTGGCTTCAAAAGTATTAAACATAATATTCCAAATACGTGTTGTATTTGGACACCTGTTTGATTATTAAGAAACCCAAATCAAAACTGACGATTGTGGCCGCAGGTCTTTTAAGGGTAAGATGGTAAGAGAGGGCTCAAACTATTATGTCAACTCCAAATTGAATGCATGTCCTTGCCTTAATTTAAGTTATTGATAAATATATCGAAATATATGTTTCAAGATATAACCTTTAATCAGTTAAGTGACCCAGTATACCATTATATAAGGGCCAATTATTATCGTTTGATGTGCACAGTGTATTAAAGTATATCATTTGTGTACACATTTTGTTATTTCTTCTTTCCAACAAAATCTTTACAATTTATTAAATCAGGTACTCAGGCAGACAGACAGAAAACTACAGGCTACAGACTACAATTATAAATCCTTCTATTTTTCAGACTTTAACAGATAAAAATGTCAGAAAAATATGGACGAATTTTTGTCATACAATTCCCAGCTCGTTAATTTGTGATAATTGAAATACGAAACAACACCTGGATGTCAGCTTTATACAGGTGTATGAACTGTGCTCTTGCCAGGGTCACATCATTGTCCTTCCCCACCATGAAGTTCCCACCTGGCCTGGAAGACAGTGCACCTATATGACCACCAATGAAGCAACTCTGCGATGCAGCAAACCTGACTTAGCTCACTTTTTTTAAACAGAAGCTACAGCATGCTGAAAACACAGTATTTTCACAATTACGGACTATCTCCGTTGGGATGCGCAACCAGCCAATCACAACTGTAGTCTGTAACCTAATAGACTTATTAAAATTTTTAAATCTTGTTTAACTGAAGCCACAACTTGTTTTCTGCAAAGGATTTGCATTAACTGTACCAAACTTCAATATTTAAGAAAATATCAACTTTTTTGCAAGCAACCTTTAAATCTGAAAAATCAGTTTTTATGACAAATAAAATAATTAATTAAAATTTTGAGGAAAATTATATAATTATATCCAATCAATTCTTTTCTGTCCAATATGAATACGATCCACAATGGGCTATGATGCAAACCCATAATCACTTGCTTGCATGTCCTGCCCTTACATTGAGAGATCAAATTACAATGCCCCACCCCTTAATTTTAACCCCAAATTTGAATATATTGCTAAAATTTTATGAATTTTTAGGTGAAATTGGTGATTTTTTTACTATTTATGGATAGATTCGTAACATTTGTCTACAAAAAATATGACATCTATCACTGCTGAGGCATTAATGGCGGATGGGGGGAGTATCAGTTACACCAAGTCAGCATCTAATACCAGTCATTATGGCAGTATTTTCCTGATATAATACATGGCAACATGAGCTGATTAGCATAACCATGGTTTCCTCCATCTCATCATCATCTTCCTTTTTTTTTTTTTTTTTTTCCTAGGCCACCTGTGTCACACAGGACCGCGGCGCATAAGCGGAGAGCCACAGTATTATTATAATGTATGCTACATTGTGATGCCCCAGCACTATATATACCCCTGAGGCACAATCAAATAGCAGCATTTATGTTCATACATAATATCAAGTTTTGGGGTCAGATATAGAAAATTGGGATCCATTGTTAAATGCTAAGAGACTTGCTTGGGGCAGGTATAAATGAAAGCAGCAATTATACATTATGAAGTGCATATGTGCATTTAAAAGCTGCTTTATTTTGGGAAGCTCACGGTTTTGTTTCAGCCATATATACTTAAAAGTACCAAGTTCACATTGTGAAGTTAAACTGTACACTAACAAACAACCCAGTCAAGTGGGTGAGTCTCCCAGCCCCTGGTGCGTTGCATATGTAGATTTGCATTATCCATTCAATGGGAATTTCCACTTAGTTTACTCTTGCATGTTACTTACACACAATATTATATTTCAATCCCATAACCGTCTAATGTGTGCACCCTCTATTTGTAATTGAGTACAATTTCACTGATTTGTTTAAACCACTTAGGAGCCCAAACACTTACAAAATGTTTTACTGGTGTAATTTTCAAACGTTCATCAACTCGCAATGGCGGCATATTTTATCAGGATGCGTTTCGGCCATGTTTGCATTGATATGTAAGCACCTGACACCAAATGGTGCCTCACATTCATTTTGTCTTGCAACAAATACATCTAAGTCTACTTTATGAATTTTTGACTACCCCTGTATAATTATGCTATTCGTCCAGGCCAGTTTGGCCTCATGGATAGATGTTTATGAAGTATTGAAGCAATGAAGTGGCCAGTTTACGTTGCCTGGCCTGCATTTCTCCCAGAACTTGCATGAGTACCCGAAGGTATAGCACAACTAAACTGTATTTATATTATTTTCTATTCAATCACAACTTAACTGAGAATATGTATTCCTGCAAACTTATTTTGCAATTGCACAGCTCAACACAGCGGTGCCGCAGGGTTGTAATTAAAGACGGCTGTTTAACTTACTATGCGCACCACAAAAAATGGCTCTTGAGATGGGGGAGTTTGACTCATCAGAATCAACTGATCGAATTCCAAGACCAAATAGCATGGCCTTACATGAGTTATCGTACTAAAAGAAAGCTGAAGTAGCATCATTTCCGCCTTAAAAAACAGCAATGTAATGTTCCATTTACTTGACTGCATGTAAACGGGTCACGTGATTAACAGAAGCTGGAAGGAACCTGTGGGAACTTTGGCATGTTTGATTCGGTTCGTCCGCCTGATTATTCGTACAAAATGGAGGATGTAGACACAAATAGGCACTGAAAATGGAGCAGACCACGATCTACAAGCACGATCATTTGCAGAACCGCTTATGATTCACAGTGACAATGAACGTAAATGGGAGACGTTGCCCAGGCTTTGGACCATGGGGGCGGAGGGGGGGGGGGGTTCAGAGAGGCAATGTGCACATGATCGACTCCAAGGCAACTACTTTGTATTGCTATGGCTGGTAAAATATCTTGGCTTTAAACAAAACTCTAGATTCAACAGGAAAACACAACCACCAAGTACTGACGGTGTCCCCGAACAAAAATATATTGCGAAGTTTAGTTTTCATCGGGTTTTAATTGTTAATGCAGGTTGGGAAGCATGAGCCTCGTCTTCATTGAATAACGTTTCATAACTGGAGCACACCTTTACAAAAAATAGATGGAGCCATCGGTGAATCAGGTTAATGGTGGAAAATGTAAACAAACCACACAGTCGATATCTTTGTGTATGGACATGTAAATAAAAAAAGGCGTCTTTTCAACGACAAATACTTATTAGAACTCCTCCCTAAATCTACTGGACATAAAATGAGATAATAGATTGTTGGAGCGTTTGTTGACTCATGCAATGTTGTGTCTGGAAATTTTAGTAAGAATCTAGTGCTGACTTGGAATACAGTGTGGCCACAGCCGAATCCGGGTCTATACAAAGAGTAGAAAGCCTTATACTCAATGGATTATGCAGTCTTTTTCTGTGTGTGGATTTCTAGCAGTATATACGTATTAATACGCCATTGTGTTGGTCCTTCTTCATTTTTGTAGTCACGGAGTCCACCATTTTGTCACACTTTAGGCCTATTTATTTTACTTGTTTATTTTTTAGAGCAGGGTAAGAATATACAGTCTTTAAACATTCTTATTATTTGCTCTGCAAGTTGCAATAAAAAGCACATGTCAACATTCAACATTAAAGAAAATAATGAAAGGTCACAGTATAAGTTTTCGGGAGGGGGGAGAGGATTGCTAATAATTCATTCGTTGGATTCCCTACTTTATTCAGACAAAAAATACCACCCTGCAACGCTATAAGCATGCTATTGTTTCATTCTTTGAAACTGGACAGACTGCTACTGCGCGGTTCGAAGGTATTAAGGTAAAAAATGATAACAAAAGGTTTATACACCACCTAACGGCAGACACATAAAGGATACTATGGATATCATAAACACGGGCTATAGAACAACCCGGATATACTTCCTATGTTACGTGACGATCTGTTACCAATGAAGCGGGATTGGTTTATCTGCGCGGGTATCCACTCCCATCAGGTAGTTATCATGGATATATTATCAGTACCGTTACATTCATACCCATAATGAAACCTCAACATACAAGACCCGCGGGAACTAACTGTTTGCATTGATGATTAGTGTAGGTAGAATATTGATAAGTATCGACATCAGAAAATGCACCTATGAATGTCAATAACCAAAAAGCTTTAATTACGTTTATGCAAAATATCGATATTTTAATGTTTACAATAAACCACAATAATCAATTTTACATTTCGAAAAAGGCGTGAGATCTCCATGTCTTGTCAAAATAACGCCACCACTAACATCCAATATGACATTCACATAACCATGACTACTTATTTCTCAGTAATTTGAAATATTCTTTTGTTCCATTTTAGTACACATATACAACACCTTTACACCAAGGTAAATTTTACCCATCCCTATGTGCATTTACGGGACCAAATATAAGGTTTTGGTCTTTGCCATTCATATAAGGTAACTTTAGTCAAGTGTGCAATATATGAAACCTCCAACCTTATGAATATTACATTTGATTTTACATTTTGTAATCGTGCCGCAGGATTTGTTATGGCCTTTCTTTATGAATGAACACACACTTTATAATGAAAAATATGCCAGTATGAGGACTGTTTCAGATCATTCTGAGATCCTTATTTTGGTTACCCTTTTTGTCCTACCAGTGATGAATCATTTACAGCTCTTTCATTTCGCACTTCAAATGGATAGGAAGGTTAAAAAACTAAGCCATTTTGTAATTTAAAGACTCTCATTTTTTTGCATATGTTTAACATACAATTCTAAAACATAATGATCCAGGTGAATTTATATCATCATCTGTTCATGTCTATTGATCCTTGGTTATTTTTATGTTGTCTCGGCATGTAAAACAATTTTTATTTATTATAATTTTTATAGAAACATTTTAGCAAATAGTTCTCCAAATTATTTACACAAAAATATCATATTAATGCTCAGGAAAGTGTGTTATTATTAGATAAACCATGTAATATAGCGCTCTACGTGTGGCTTGCAGTCAAAGTTACGTAAAAAAAAGTTATGTTACATGGTATAACGTGGGAAAGGGCCCAAACGGGGAAGTGTGTGTAGGATTAATACATTTCATCCGACAGCCAACAAAAATATGTACATATAATTCCACACAAGTTCTCAAAAACGTCATGTCAGACCAAAACGATCAAAATACCCAAATATACATAATGTGTACACGTTGCTATCTCAATGTGCACATGTTCTTAAAGAATATCAGTCCCACTTGCACAACTCCTCAAGCAAATGATTACCCATCAAAATTTCCCTCTACAGGAAAAGTGGCTGAGGTGAATCCTATTTTCAAGAAGAATGACCTGTTAAACAAGAAAAATCCGTATCTTCCCAACCTTATCAAAGATACTGAAGACCTTTGTCGACAAACAAATTCCCCTTTCTGTAACAGGATTCTCTCCGTATATGCATTTATGTATGTATATATATATATATATATATATATATATATATATATATATATATATATATTTATATATATGTGTGTATATACATACATATATATATATATATATATATATATATATATATATATATATATATATATATATATATATATATATATATATATATATGGTAAATCATCATAAAGACCCGGTTACAACTGTCAGTCAGCAATGCTTAGCTTAGTTAAGCAGTGGAAGTACGCTTTGGACAAAAAACAACTTGGATAATTGTTACAGATTGATTTTCAACGTCTTCATAAATGACTTACTTTATTTTGTTTAAAAGACAAACATCACAGATTTTGCTGATGACAATATTTAAAGTGCAATAGGAAGAACTTTGGGCATGACCCTTAGAGCACTCAGGTTTGATACATATATTTCAACTGAATGGTTTTTGACAATATATATAAGATTCAAATGATGCATATCGGCTGTGATTCTGATGAAGGCATTCAACTTGATCAAGTTGATATTCTTCCAGAGCCATCTGACAAGCTTTTAGGAGTCCACCTGGACACACTGTTGGCTTCAGCAAACATATTAGTGAAATTTGTAAGAAAAAAAAAGAGAATTTAAAAAAAAAATGGTCTCCCCTTAAATGCACATTGCTCACACAGTCTTTATCTTTTATCTCCAGCATATTTTTTATCATTGTATTACAGTTCAATTTTAATAAAAGTAAGTCATTTTAAGACCAATAACACATTTATCTGTACAACGCTTATGTGTAAAATTATGGAATGAGTGTAGAATTTGCTGCTTATTCCTTGTGCCAAATCAGTTATATTCCAATATATATATATATATATATATATATATATATATATATATATATATATATATATATATATATATATATATATATATATATATATATATATATATATATATATATGTATGTATGTATGTATGTATATGCACAACACTACGGAAACGACAATTAATATTTCAAAACACCAATAGTGTCAGTCAACTCGTACATTTACCTCTGTGAGTTAACAGGGACTACGGTTCTTTTGAAACGCTGTTTATCTGTAACAATGGCCTTCGTATCAGACGTCTACAAATGCAAGACCGCTAAAGCCTTAGTCCAAAACACATATTTACACAAGGAAGACATGCACAGCTTCCCAACATGATATGTGGTAAAAATCATCATATTACCATTTTGTTCCAACCGCTTATTCATGAACACATTATTCTGTGATTGTAAGTTTTGGCTTAATGCAAGAACTTATCCGTTTGCCTCAGATTGAATCCATTCCCTACTACAACAATCCCATATGTGTTCTGTGATCACACAAACATACTGCTGCCTTTTTCCCGTATACCCTGTTATGTTGTCTATTAAGTACGAATATATCAATCATAGTGGCAGAGCTAAATGACGTGGAGTAGTAGACATGGTCGTCACAGAGGAAAGAAAATCAGGTGGTAAAATCTATAGAGATAAAGCAGAGCGCATCAATCTGCCACAAACGGAAACTGAATTGCAATTCCTGTCCTTAAAAGAAAGATTAATGAGATTGATGTGAATGTGAGTCATTTATAGCCTGCCTGAAATAGCTGACGAACCCTCTTTACTTATATACATGTAGATGTGCCTCGGGCCAACACTTCATCCTTCTTACTGTATGCCAGCAGCGAGCAGCAACATCATATTCCTTAAATTCCCAGACATATGTCATCCACCTGATGAGTTATTTTGTCATTGGCTGCCTTCAAATATAAATGTATACATATATATATATATATATATATATATATATATATATATATATATATATATATATATATATATATATATATATATATATGTGTGTGTGTGTGTGTGTGTGTGTGTGTATATATATATATACATATATATATACACATATATATATATATATTTATATATATATATATATATATATATATATATATATATATATATATATATATATCACCAATTTATATTCAGTTACAAAAGACTTTTCACACATAATATTCAAGCAAGCTATACAGGTGTTTTTTAGGATTGTTGATAGATTGATACAATAGCGTTAGTGACCACTAGTGGCTGCACTGTTACCAGAAGAATCATGTGACAGCAGCCCATGCCTTTACAATGATTAAGACATCACATTAATTAGGTATAAAAAGTTGCTTTGGGATCATAAAGTGCCTAATTGTACATGTTTCCAGACGGCAATACACTGGAGAAAGAACCACTTTTTGGAGGTGATGTCTCATGTGCAAAATAGTGAATTTTATTGCACAAAACAGAGAGGAATATTGCCTTAGTGCACGTTATAGCCCAGGATGCCCAGCTGATTATAATACAGGTAAAAGGTTGAACCAATTCTTTTCTTGACCATGTTATAAGAAACAACCATCTCTTGAGAAACACACATGGAAGATAACCAAATCATATTCTTTACATGTTAATCTCTCTGTCATTAGAGGCCACCTCTCTTATAAGAACCCTTTAATGGTAATGGAGTATATCCTCGTAGTGGAAACTATTGTATTGTGATCATACCCTTATCAAAAAAGTATGAGACAATTTATCACTTTCAACTGTTTTTTAACTATTTTTGGTACCTGCTGTAGAGATCACTTGTCATGAAATACCTGTTCAATTTTTAAGATCACCCCTCCAATAAATCTCACTGCTGCTTTGACTAGCGTAAAATTCAACAATTATGTGGAACAACTTTTGATGAATAGAAGGGGTGGTCTTCAAAACCAGGGTCCATGCAGAGTCCCTGTCTTAAGAAACCACACTAATGAAAGACCGCCTGTCTTGAAATGCAATGTAAGGATACTTTACAATGCCTTCTATGATTATGAAAGGCCACCTCTACTAGGAAACTGCTATCCAGTCACCGATAAGGGTTGATTTTGTTCCACTATTTTTTTTATCGACAGCAGTACAGAACATGTAGTTCATATGTAGACAGATCTCCCTTATCACCAAGTTAAAGTGGTCTCATAAGACAGGTAGGCTATCATGACAGGTAAATTCACATGGTAAAATATTTTTTGTGATCCAACAACGTGTTTTCTCAAGAAAGGGAAGTCTCTTACTGAAGATGTCACCTATACAATAGTTCCTGCCCGGAGAGACCTTTCTTATTACCAAATTAATGGCCTCATTTATATATGGTGTCACAAGACTGGTACATTAACATATAACGGGAAAGGGGTTTGGGGTCAGACAGAGTAGGTCTCTCATGGCAAATACTACTGTAAATTGATCTTTGCTAGAGCAACCACCCGCATTACCAAGGTAAAAGTTAGAGCAGGACAAGAGAGGCAGGTCTCGTATGGTAGATAATGTATATATTATATTGCAGTAGGACCTGTCTGATGTGGCCAATGAGTGGCTTTTTAACACTGGTGGTACTTAATAAATACCAGTTGACATTTAGAGAATTCAATCATTTATATACATACATACATGTATATCTGGTGCTAGCTACAAAGTCCACCTGTCATAACAAACTATCCATTGCAGCAACCCATACCCTTATCCTTCCTATAGGGCTGTACTGATTGTTTCAACAAATTATTTTACACCAAGTGGATGTTCTATCTTCGTAATCAAAGATGATCATGCTCATTATTCCACAGTAAGTAAAAGTATATACTAGTAAAGCACAAACCATGTTCTCCTTATGAACCAAGAGCCACCTGGTGGCCAACCTTGGCAGCCGACTAAACCTATTAAAATTTATTGAAGATGAGTAATGCTTATTGAAGACATAAATTTTTTTTTCCAAAATATTGAGTAAATTATGTTCAAAGTTATGTCTATTCCCTTCAGTGTCAAGTATTGACTGAGTCAACAACATTCCTCGCTATCAAAACTGTGAAACCTACTTAATGATCTCTACTCTCTTCTCGTAGCTGTTGGCTCACAGTTTCTTGAATGTAAGACCAGTTTCCCAAAAATATGAAAATATATTAATCAAGCATCATTCATCATGTCGGTCAAGAGCACTGTTTTGATGCAGTTTGCACTGAAAGGGTTAAAGGAGTGTCCATTCCACATCATACACATTGAATAAATCTCAGACTGCATAAACACATTTTGGTAAACCAGAATTGTTAGATTAAGTATGGGCCTGGTTAGCCATGTTCACCAACAGTAAAATTTAGTATTTTGGTCAAGAGAAAGAACAAAGTCATATTCTGCTTACATATGTAATTTAGGAATGCATCTATACATAGAAACTTACAAGGGTGCATCAACAGTCCACAAAACTGCTTATCTTTAGCGGAACCACTTTGATATGCGGGTATTAATGTCAGATTTGAT
Source organism: Hermodice carunculata (assembly GCA_964020975.1). NCBI lineage: Eukaryota > Metazoa > Annelida > Polychaeta > Eunicida > Amphinomidae > Hermodice > Hermodice carunculata. The sequence goes on along the minus strand of OZ026626.1, from coordinate 75,620,160 downwards.
CCATAATGTACCCCATATTATTTTCATAATATTATAATATATTATTATAATAATAATTGAATCAATCTCTGGATATACCCATGGGTGCAATCCATATATGATATCGGGCATCAGAACACTCTTCGAACTTCTCTACTGTTTTAAATGTTAAGTTTGTTTCGGGTTTTATGTTTTCTTGTGTGTCAACAAAGTATGCATACTGTCCCTCGGTGCAGCCAGTTCTAATAAACTTTGGTATAGAGCTGCCATTGATATAGCGATATCCCAGGATATCACCTCGTTTTATGATAACATCAGACGTTGGAATGTAATATATATTTGGGCAAGAAATTTTTACCACACGTGTTGTGTGTACGAGCTTAAATATTTTCTGTTTGTTACCCTTCGCAGAGAGGAGCCTCCATATCTGGAATGATATGCGCCTTTGGTTATCAAGTCTAACTACCCATCGCCGTACCCGACCTGTCACAGGTGACATGCTGGAGGGATTTGGGATAATATAACCATTCCCCTTGTCTGATGTTGATCCAAAACCTTGTACATCATTTCCAAAATGTACAAACTCACCTAGCGAGAAAAGCAGAGATCGCATGAAACGAAATCATTTTTAAAAATTCTTTGTAGTATACAAATTATGCACACAGGAGGCATAATAACATTCGATGCAGTTTTCAATTTTGGAATTTACTCTATTGTGGTAACACAGCAAAAATGTAACAATTGAAGAGTCCAAGAAAGCGGGTCGATTACAAGGGCTGACTGAAAAGTTCTCAGCCTAGCTGTGAAAGACCCATACAAAGTCGATGGTTTTCATTTATTTCTATACAAAGTCCCCTTCCAATTTACACACTTTTGCCAGTGATGCTGCAAGGCTTGGATCCCACTCAAGAAGAAATTTTCTTCTACCACCCAAAAAAAGTCATTCACAGCGGAAATGACGTCATCATTACCAGGCAAATGGAGACCAGCTAGTTCATTTTTCATCTTGGGAAACACGTGTACGTCTGACTGAGGTTAATCGCGTGAATAAGCAGGATGGTCAATGAGTTGGAAGCCAGAATCATGGATCGCTGAAATGACAACCACTGACTTGTGAACAGAAGCATTGTCTTGGTGAGGCACTACTATAACTGCTCTGTGCTTCTCTGCACAATTTTCAACAATCATAGCCCCCCCCCCCCAACTTATGACAGCCCTTCACTCCCCTTACAGAAGTCCATACATATAATACTAGGTCCTCCAGTCAAGGAAATCTTCATATTATCAGGAACCATAAACACTCCCTTTCTAATATTGATTCTTCAATGTGGAACTCTATCCCCCAGCATATCCGTGATGTGAAATCCATATAATCCTTCAAGAAGAACATATTGCCACATATTTTTGAAACTGTAACACCTTTTCAATTCTGGTGTAAAGCATTACTATTACTAGCCTGGTCGGAGGTGGCCCAGGGTGTTGCATGCCTACTTTCACAGCAAATGTCTATGTACATATTTACATTTATTTTAACTTAATTGTTGAATTTTTATTTTATGTGCACCCATATGTAAACAGATTTTTATCTGAAAATGGACTGCAATAAAAACTTGTTAAAAAAAACCCTGGTACACTTGGTGAAACAGGACTCCTTTAGTGAGCATTCCCCCGCGCATAGCTTCGATAGCTTCAAGCAACTGTCTCAGTAGGTCAGCATAATATCTTCCATTGATAGTAAGACATTTTTCAAGATATTCAATCAGCAGAAAATCTTTGTGATCCCAGAAGACTGAAACCATCACCTTTCAAACAGAAAGAACCGACTTGTCTTTTGTTGGGGGGCGGGGTGCTAATTCTAGATATTTCCATTGTTTAAACTGAATTTTGGTTTCTGGTTCAAAGTGATGAATTCAGGTCTCATCCATGGTTACAAATAGCGCCAAAAATCATTGGTATTTGCATCAAAACGGCATAAAATGTCACCCGACGCCATGAATCTGACACTTTTCTGATCTGCTGTCAACAGCATTGGCACCCATATTGCAGAAACATTTATCATTCCCAACTCCTTGGTGATAATGTGCACAATATGAGAGATGCCCACAACTCTTGTAATATGTCGAGCAGTTAATCATCGATCAGCCATCACCATGTCATGCACCCAGGTAATGTTTTTAGGTATGTAAGCTGTTGAAAGCCTTCCTGGATGCACGTCACTGCCAAGGCTCTCTCTCTCTCTGTAATGCTTGAATTCCACAGCCCACTTCTTGACAGTGAAAACGGAGTAGCATCATCTGCTAAAGTGGAGCCCATGTCGGCATGTATCTGTGTTGCAGTTACTTGATGACTGCCCCATAGCCAGTTTTGCTGATTCTTGGTGATTTCAATGGGTAGGTTCACAAGATGGTCTGGTACAAAGACACCAGTCGCATTAGAGTTGCAGTTTTTATATCTATGATTTATTAAATGATGGTACTTGTTAGTGGCAAAAGTTGTTTTTTTTCAATCCGATTGAGATATCCCACTTAGACTTGAAGCCTTTCAGCCAACCCGAGTATTCTGATACTTAAATATATAGTAACACCGTTTTCCATCAAATTACAGTTTTTTCTGTCCCTTTTTAATGCCAGAAACATTTAGTGTCAGGAACTGGAAAAAAAAGACAGATAGCTAGCAAGTGTGTGGCAGTTCATACTTACGACAGCGTGGTATTTGACAATACTCCTTGTGATACTGTAAATCTATTGTGTAGCACCAAGGCCCTTTTCTATCTCTATTTGGGTTTCTGCAATAGTTCCCGGCTTCTTCCATAGATGCATCTGGAAACTTTTCCAGTGAATTAATGTATTCATTGATATGTGGAATTTGTTGGTCCCATCTTTGGCATGCTCGTCCGTTTTTGGTCTTGTTAATCTTGCCAGTGTATTCGTTTCCTATCTTACTCCTCATACAGCCTGAAATAAATCATTACTTTGATATTACAAAATACAACCTACACGTTAGGTATAACCAATATATATACATATATATATATACATATATTTATATATATATATACATACATATGCACACACTCATATATATAATATATATACATGCATATATGTACACATACATACATACACGTATATATACATACATATATGTATATATATATATATATATATATATGTATATGTGTATATACATATATAAATATGTAAAATTAATGTCAATGTACGTTAGGGCTAATCCAAGCTTTAACGGTATCCTGACAGGTGAAGAGAGAAAAAATAAGTATGTTAGCGGATATTCTATGTTTTATTTGTTATAGTGGAATCTTCTGGTCAGTTATCGATTCTTTCTAAGACATCAAGGAATGTTGCAACTTAAAAGTAAGAGAAAGTTCTACTTGTTATGTGGGAAAAGAGAACAATATAGTCAGCTAAGTAGAGCTAATTTTTTTTTCTAACGTAACTCTCATATTTTCATTAAATATAAGTAGCAAAAGTCGCAGTAATATAAATCCTCAATGGAACCAAAGCAACATGATATTTGTTGCTCATGAGTTCAGTCATGCTGTAGATTTCATAGATTTGGTTAATGGCAATTGATCGATCCAATGTGAAGATTTGAAAAGAGTACGGGTCATTTTTCACCTTTATGCCGTATCCACATTATCTGAATGGAAAGAAATGATTTACTTCAAAGAATAAGAGAGCGATAAAAAGTGTAATATTTTCTTCAGAAATTGGTATAATAACAATATTATACAATATACCCATGATACAGTTATTGAGAGAAAAAAAAGGTTTTAAAGGCAAATCAATTAGGACAAGTTTTTTTGATGATGTTGCCAAACTGAAGTCCCAAGACTCAAAAAAATCATGGGTGCATTACTATTTGAAAATATGTGGTAGAAACCTACACAATGGAGCCTTCTATCACATTTGAAGATTATCTCATCTTCCGTTCTATATGCTGTGTAGCTTTGGTAACGGATATGTTTTCACTTACTTCATCTAGCAAGGTGCCTTCCATAGCCCTTGTTCTTGTCCAAGTTGAGAAGGCAGTTGGCATATCTGCAATTCCCTATCATTTCCACTTATATTATGGAGTCTTGTAGCTATAACGACATACATCAGCTCCTTTCTGGGCCTCAGCTTTTTGCACTCAATATATACACACACTGTGCCTCGGAGTCGTGGATTGTTGATTTATGCTTATGTAATGTAGATTCCAATCATATATTCTAATTGATATATTTCATTATACTATGAGAGTTTTACTTACCGGTAGCTTTGATTGTAAATAGTACGACAGGTTGCATGTTCAGCAGAGCCATTATGATATGTACCAATACATCGCGAAATACAAATTTGGCCATTCTGCAATGAAAATTATAGTGGAGAACGTAAAACACTGTCTTGTGTTAAACAAAAGCATGTAGGGCTTATAAAAAGTGACGAAATAGCGAAGGTTAGTTATGGTTCTTAGACATTAAATTTGCTATAAAGAACGCAGTGCCATTAGAATAAGTTCTGAAGGGACCAGAGAGTGTCCAGGTAGGCTTAAAGACAGCGATCTTAACAAACATGAATGGCATGATACACATTATTAATTATGTCGACTCATTTTCCAGCTTCAATGTGATGCATTTTTTGGAACAAATTTATGTAAACATGATGCACACTAAAGTAACCAGATTTATGTTATAAATCGTTTCTACGCACAGAGGGCGCAACTTACTTTATATTGGTTACGTTTTTTTATGAACTATTTGACAGGTAATTCATTGGCTATGTTAAGCTCCCGGGTATGTTCCCCGACTCATAGTTATATTGAAGGTAGACTATAATATATAATATTCCATGTTCATGAATATCAGAAATCGATGCTGGCGTACTTTCCTTTATGCTCTCAATTCCGTCAGTCGGCAGAACTAATAAGTGGCAGGCCTACCATGTCTCATTTTATCTTCGGCGCAAGCGATACATTTTGGGTTTAAAGAGGTTAAGACTATATAGTTGAGAAAATACTAAGATATGTTGCTAATGAAATATATTTCAAAGGTTAAGAGGACTGGTTTTAAACCACTATTTGCGGTTTATCTGTGACTACCGGTTCCAAGTCAAGAGTGCAATTTATTTCTTCCCATTGGCATTGGAGGATAAATGATAATATTTAGTAAATTCCTGAATCTCAGCTTTTTGCTATAATTAACACTGCTCTCTTTAATGGATTGAAATTTATGAATACGGGTGATCTTTACCTGTACTAGTAGGCATAAATTGACTTTAGCAGCACCTCTGGTAACAACACAAATATATTTCAGAATACAAAATACTATAAATTGCTTTAATTTTGCTGTACTCTAATTTTTGCTTTTTTCGCTAATGGCACAAAACCATAAAAATTAAAACACAGTGTAAAAATAATATTTTAGCATTGTCTGAATAGGAAATATGTCCAAAAAAGTGAAATTAAAACAACAGTGCAACGTCAAAAATACGAAAACCCGAGAAAATGTATACACGTGAAAATGAAGGAATTGACCGTAGTCGAAGTTCATATGATTCAAGAGAAGCCTTATTGCTTTAAACGTATTTACTGAAAAACACTTGGGAAAAAGTGCTGAGCCCTATATAAATACTCATATGATCATATATAGATATAGTCATCCTAAACAGAAATTTTGTACGATCTCTCGGTGACAAATTTTCCAGAAGGCTTATGGTTTGAGACATTGTCACTATTGTAATCATGAAGTGGCTATTGCTTGACCCTATATCAGTAAAACAGTTATGTACAAATTTAGAATGGGCATTTTCCTTGCACGCACAAACACACACACCCACACACTCACACACACACACACACACACACACACACACACACAGCACAACAATTGGGGTGTTTATGTACTTTCATGATGGAACATCCATAAATTATACTGAACTCTTCCACACCAATTAAATTGATCCATTTTGGTTAGACCTACATTTAATAGTTCAATATGATTATTGCATCTTGATCCGTAAAGCTGCTTTAAGCGTGAGATATATTTCACAATATATTATAATCTGCGTTCAAAAACGCAATCGACATCAGATAAATTCAATGCGCAACAAAAGGTAACGGGTCATTTGGTAGTGTGGACGTTGTGCTATAAAAATGTATATGGTGGAAATAAAACATAAGTGGCATATTGGTACGACCTGCTTGCCCGTGAGGCTGTAAAAAATGCACCAAATATTTCAAATACAGGACCAAACACCATTTGGTATAGTATTAAATATATTCAACGGTGAGTCAATTTCATTTGTATAAATCTAACTCATTGACGTATAATAAGTATTACACCCCTAAACATTTAGTATTTTTGAATACCAGACTAAACCAATCATTTTTTTGCCTTAATTAGCTTTCACACGCAATTTCGACTTGAATGCCTTATTTTTGTTGCAACAAACATTTACACATAATTTTCGTTCCCCTTGCTAAGTTGTATGCAAAAAGTGAGTTCCTGTGCAAATCTCTCCCTCTCTTGCTCTCTCTCTCTCTCTGTATATATATATATATATATATATATATATATATATATATATATATATATATATATATATATATATATATATATATATATATATGCATATATTTGCTCTGCATTCAGAAGCATAACTTCATTTATTAAGTAAAATATCATTTGCCACGTTCTTTCATTTATTCATTATAATGTGGGTTACCTTTGCTGAATATTTAGCTTAGAAAAAGAGCATCTACGCAGAGGAACATGTAGGGTATAGGCCCAGAAACATGTTCTTAGTAGTCACCTGCTGAAGACCCTTCAATTTATGTGGGCTAATACAGCCTATGTCAAAATTCCCCTGAAGAACGTAACAATAGCACATCTATGTGTATATAGGTTACACAGTGAAAGGTTAACTCACGGAATGCAGAGAGGTCTGACCACGGAATAAGGTAATGACTACCAGGAAGTGGTTCTGGATGGAGAGACACAAATGCAAACACACACACACACACACACACACACACACACACATAGACACACATACACACACATCTTTCTCTTTCTATATATATGTATATATATGTATATAATTTTATATATATATATATGTGTGTGTGTGTGTGTGTGTGTGTGTGTGTTGTGTGTGTGTGTGTGTGTGTGTGTGTGTGACACTACCCTGCACCGACAATGTATTTTGGCCTCTGTTTAAAGCATGTTTAAAAATCTCCCGAAAAGATGAATCCATGCCCCCTGAAACTTGGACCCATATTTTGGCCCCCAAAATACTCTTTGCTTTCTATATGTTACCAAATCCATAATGCCATGCCCCGAATATAACTGACCACGCGTGTCTTTCATATTTTAAGGTTTCAAATCTACCCAAAATCGATCCTTTTTTACATACACAAGTCACGTCTGTCGTCGATCCACATTCTTCACATACTGAAGTGATTTGACGTTGAAGGGAGTAAATGAAAATTTCCCACAACCAAGTGACCACCCTACCAAATAGTGAAATGGCTAATCTATTAGACTATATTCGTGAAACTGGCTTTAAAGACTAATTTACATCATTTTTATCGCTTTTAGTAACATTCCGTTAACCCGGCCGGCTGTCAATCATTGAACTTCTGGTTAGCAGGTTAGCTTTGTAAACACTGTGACGGCCGCACACACACTGAGGTGATTCAAGAATTTTCGAAACTATAAATGCAATATGCATGGATATGTTAATACTATTGTATTAGTCATCCAGAAAAGGTGGGGGGCGTGATAAAAGGTGATAGAAAATTCAATTTGAACACCGAAAGACGTGCGTTAGGGGGCTGTCATGTGGCAGCCATCGTATTTTCAGGCAATCACAATGCAAACCAGTCATTTCTCCGAAACATTACCAAGCGGGACTCGATAAGGGTTTTGGAATTAGAACCGGGCAAGCAAGAATGTTTTTGTGATAACTGGATCGTATAAATGTGTTTTAAACCATTGAATGTCAACTTTCACAATTTTTTAACTTGAGGTTGTAAGAATTTTGACTTTCCTATGCATGACTCATTGGTGCTGACATTCAAAGCAGGTCTGTAAATAAAGCCCTTCAGGAGCTCTCGTTTCGCATTGGAGCACCCAGATGGCTGGTAGATTTCCACACACACTCAAACAGGAAACGGTGACAGAATATTACAGGCGACACAGCGGGTCCTCGCCCTGGCTATACAGCCAGCATGTTCCAATAAAAGGGGACACGTGCACTGGACATTTTCAAGCTTTCCTTTCCCCTTGTAAGACTCTGCCATTGGGAGTACAACATCCCTTATGAAACGCCAGAGGCACTTGTCAATTACAAAAAAAAACATTATTATTTGCATCATTTATAAATTAGAAACCTCATCGTCTATTTCTGCAAATTATCTATTTGACATTTTGCTGGGGTTGAGAGTATTTGGCTCAGACACAGGCACACATTTGCTATTAGTATTGTTATTTTTTCTGTCTTTTATTGAGTACGGTAGTTATTATTTGTCCGTCATTCTTACCGCTCACAACCTTGCTTTTCCTTGGACAGTATGTTTCTTTAATGATTCATCTCAGTGCAACGAGTTGACAAAAAGATATCCCCTCTGGGCTGAAGTCGGGGAATTTATTATAGGGGCTAAAAGATTAGGCAAAATTGTAATATGGCTAATATCTGTGTCACATGTGTAGTTTCATATATTTTTGCTACTGTCTGTACGTGGTGTCTTTCTTTTTATTGAGTATTTGCAGACGTGTATAAACCCAAATCAAGACCAACATTTTGGAACATTTCCATTGTGCTAACATGTGTGACCACACCCTGAATATTAATGAGATTTGTGTTATGGTGAACACCGAGGCTGCTCCTTCTGTGCAATATGTAGGCATTAACAAATTATCACACCTCTTCTCGTTTATAGTTTATCGCGCTGTTTGCAAGGATAAAAGCTGGTTTTGATAGCTGACGGGTCACATTTATGTCAGCACCATTTATGTTAGTACCCCGTATTCCAACATTAGTTGAACTTCTGCAAACTATTTCTCGTTAAAGTCAGGCGAATTGTTCCTGATAGTCACAAGTTTTTTAACCCACATCTTTCTCCAAATGCATATGCTTCTGTCGGTAAATTTTGCTCTGGCCTTTGACATATCTGAGGAATAGCACGTCAAAAGGTGCCAATATTTTTGGGTCAAATTTGTTTACAGAAAATATCGAAACATGCAACTATTTTGAATTTTTTGTCTGGACCAAAGTGAGCCAAAACAAAGTACAGGTACAGTTTGTTACTGCAGCCATCGGCATTTTAGAGCGTGAAGAAGTAAAACATAACAAGGTATCGTGTTCTTCCAAGTCATAAATACACACCAAAGAGTAAGATAAGATCCATAAATATCCACGTATCTTGGCGGCCAGGAAATTTTAGATGTCAAATTGACTTTGCAAATGCAAACAACTGAAACGTTACCTGTTGATCGTGAATGAGCAACAGAAAACTTACAGCGATACTTGTGACAGATTTAAGTTTAACAATTTTAAGGAGTCCTATGTCGAAAACTACTGAGCACTTGCGTACAATACTACCATACACGAATAAGGTTTTGTATTTCCATTGCGCGTTCCAATCAAATGTAAAGAATATCCGAGTATGTTTTTATGGTGGATAGTTTTAGTCATAGGATATGTTGAGATTTCCCTTTGTTTCCATTCCCAGCTTGTATCATACCGAGATGATTTCCATGTCTACAAGTACCTAAGCTGTAGACGACTAAGCGAATGCAACTTTACGCTGAACACAGGGATACATAATAAAGATTTTGATGTAGATTTTGTTTGTAAATGTCGATCCAAATGAGAAACACTTTGTCAATTCCCTATTTCAGTTGTTTACTTAGTACTGAACCGATAATCGCAGTTATACATGGAAACATCATGCACTTTTGCTGACACGACAGTTGGTACTTACTAATACTATGTTGTCTTATGTGAGACTGAGAGACACAATCTTACCCATTGCAAACATATTCAAAATGTTCTGCTTCCAATGCGAAAAAATTATATTCAAGACAGAAAATTGGACACAAAAGAATCCTTTTTTTGTAACTTAAGGCCACAAAATAATCAAATGAAACAAAACACTGGAGGTATGTAAATATATAAGGCAAATGAATTTAACCAATTATCAAAATAATCGAAAGTTACATGACATGTGGTCTCATTCATGATATTTCACACATGCCTGCATGGACACATGCTGCTAACAAAGGAAGAAGACTCGAATGGCAACTCAAATGCCAACAACAGTTGAGATAAAGCTCTATTAATAACATTTCTCTGTTATAGTTTATACTTCAGTATTACTAGTTTATCACGCAAAAACCAGCAATTAAGAACATCTATGAATTAACTGAGCTCCTTTACGAACTGATTAAAACTCGAGATCTGATCATTTTGAAATTCGAGATTTGCATCTAGGTCAGTAAATCCATATTAAGAAATTAGCACAGGTCAAAACATTAAAACGCATCCTCACAAAATGTGTCGCAAAAGAAGTATTTTCATAAGGGCATAAGGGAACGAACTTTATTGGATCACCAAGCCGGGCAGCTGTTGTTTTACAAAATTGTGTTCATTATGTGGGTTCATCCCGCTATAACATAGTTGAATACATAATATGTGCAAGAGTGTCATTTTATTTTCTTTATCTATTTATACCATACATACTATTATTCATTCAGCTCTGTCAGATTGTTTGTCACATCTTGTATAGCGTCAACACTACAACAGCATTATTATACAAGGATTGCCTCAAAATAACGGAAAATTTGCTTCTGGTGTGACATGCATACATACAAGCACGTTCAGTATCAGTTGCTTTGTTCCATTCCAAAAATAACACTGTGCGTGCTGCTTTTAAACTGAGAGTATCACCTGGTTCTCTTTAATGACGTTGCCTTTGGCAGTATACACAATCGGTCACTTAAGAGACCACGTTAAACAACATTACTTCATACACAACCCTGTAAAATAAGAGTTTCCTTACTCGTTGAAGTCCCTTTACTTGAATTCATTGCTAAATCAACATGGTACAGACTGCAAATGTATTGCAACAGGATTAATACAATTAATGGAAAGGGTAAATTACGTTATTATTCCAAATTTACAAGACTTCACAGAGGTGCTTCACATGCATTTGTCCCAGGTTGACATCACCGTTGCATTCTGTCAGCAGTAGAGAGTGAAAGATCATTAACTCTTTGCCAACTTCAACTAAAGTCAAATTACTAAAAACAAACTGCTCTGAATTATAATAAGGGTGCTAGATTTGTGTTCCTTGTAAAAGACCTTTCATTCAAGTACTAGCATAGAATATGATACTGTAAATTGCTTTAATTTCGATGTACTCTTGTTTTTGCTTATTTCGCTGATAACAAAAAACCGTAAAAAATAAAAGCACATTTAAAGAGTATTGTAACATTGTTTGAATTGGGACGATGTCCACAACAGTAAAATGAAAAATACAGTGAGATGTCAAAAGAACAATGTAATCGCGTGAAAATAAAGCAATGTACAGGAATCTGTGTCAACAGCTTTCCTGGATGTGCTTTGGGCACAGAGGAAAGCATTCGACTCTGTCCCAAATGTGGCACTGAAACAGTTACCCGGACAAGTCGGATTTGAAATGAAATGCCATTTCTGTCAAATGACAAACACTGATATTTTTAAAGGTAGTAACAAACCCGAATTGGTGTTTACTAGCTCATTTTAGATCTTTCGTGGGATTGGTTATTTTTCAAATATGTAACTGCTATCTCAGTTTATAGGTACTAAAAATTAATAAAATGTAAGTGATAACAGTCAGCGTTAGTTTGTTTGCAAACAGTGCACAGCCAATTGAAATAAAGTTTGCGAATCAGTTAGGTTTGTAGTCCAATTTTATACTCCAAGCGGCTGGAGATATTGCAGAGACCTGTTCTGTTTAGTGACATGTTTGTTTAGAAAACTCTTCTTAATTTTTTTAATTGTTATTCTGAAGCTTAGACTATGAATCAACCATAATTTGTTGTGTGCTTCTAAGCCTCACCCTCATTACCACCAAAATTAGAATCACATGGTGTTTTACTCTACATTAGAAACGTTAATGGGGATCCACTTCTCCTCGAATTGGTCTGCTATTGCATACAACAAAGTCATCGTCTAAAATATCAGGGGGTATAGGTCACATTTTACAGTTTTTATAGCACAAGAAATTTCGAAGCATTTATGGGACATAATAAAACTTATGTGTAAATCAAGAGAAAAAGCAGCAAAATACCGGCGTTTAAGAATAGTTTGCAATCTGAATACGCTGCTGTTTAAGCCAGCGCAGACTAGTGGCTTAATGCATAGCATCAGTTGTGGCATCAGTCCCGGAACCACAAGCGCCTTTGAGCTTTGGACTAAACTTGGCAGGGAGATGAATCACGTTTGGTGAGACATTCCCCAAGCTTCCGCGAGAGAAACAATTTGAGAGATAACACTATACTTAACAACAGAAAGGACTAAACTAAGCACGTTCTGTTGTGAAAGAGGGTTACTTCCAAGTTGTTTAAATTGATTTTTCACAGAATCCGCTGGCGGGTGCGGAACTCAATGAGCATTGCTATTTATCGAGTTCCAGTTCTTAGATTTGCTTCAAGCAAAGTCTCCTCTAAACCAAAAGTAAATCATGTCAGTGTTGTCATTTAATTTCCACCTGTCATTGCATTCTTTTACAGATTCCAACTCTTTACCGTTTTGTAACAAGGATAACTCCATACCGTTTATATACATGGCAAGTAGGAAAGGCAACCAACATTTGCTTTTGCCTCACATCAGGCGCACACTAACAGCTTTCATGGCAGTTCACCAATGTCAACAGTAACGTATGAATCAATTGATGTATACATAAGCCAGATGACAGAAATCATATTCCTTGTACGCCAAGTTTTACCAATATATATATATGTGTGTGTGTGTGTGTGTGTGTGTGTGTGTGTGTATGTGTATATATATATATATATATATATATATATATATATATATATATATATATATATATATATATATATATTACACACAGACACAGACACACACACACACACACACATACACACTAAGTTCGTTTCGTAAGTCCAACAGGAAAGTTTCGTGATGTTCCGGGTTCCCTACATCATGCGTGCATGTTTTGCCTTCTGTAGGAGACTTCATTTAGCAATAAACTACCTTGTGTTAAGGTAAATAAAGTACACTCTTAGCATGTATAGTAGATAGTTGAAATAATGCTAACACCACAAAACATTCTATAAACTTCCTCATATAATCGACAAGGCTCTCACCTCAGTTGTTTAATTCTGCCACATTGCCATCTTGCACAAACAGTCCTCTTTATTGCACATAAACTGACATTCCATCCCAACACCATACGTAAAACAAATATCATTAATAAAAATAAAGTAACATTAGAAATCAAATAAATTAACAGAGGGGTGACTCATGCGTCACATATAAGGCCATGCCTGGGGTAGGTTTCATTTATACTCACATATGACACGTGCTTTCTGACGAACAAACAAACTGTTTACATAATTCATATGCTTGAATATATGTTCATAACGAATGTCACAAGTCGTTAGAAAGAGAAGGTTTTTTTCACGTAAAAGATCAGGGGAAATGAGACTTTGGAGCTTCATATTTGGTTCATTAACTTTGAGGTTCAGATAAAAGATGGCACAGACTGTAAGAGATCAAGCAAACATACATGGGTCTGTGAGGGTGGGCCGTCAGTCAGTTTGAGTGAGATTATGCACATGCTGGGTGTCGCCTTAGCCAGGAGTGAAACCGTTAAGCCTCAATCACAAACTGGAAAGAGATTAGCAGGAACACTGTCCGCCAGGTATATATTAACTGTTAAAATACATTAGGCAATGATTGTTGGCTATTGTTTTACGTGTATCTTGTCTGCGTGGAGCCTTGGGGTGGTAAGGTTTAGAATAGGCTTATCACCAAAATAAAATAAATGTTAGGCACAGGATGTCAGAGTAGTTTTCTTTATTTTCAGTGGATACTTTTTATTTGGTGCAATAATTATAAATTACCTTGGGTCAACGTCAGTTACATCATCAAATGAAAATAATTACAATGCATCACATAATTGTGGCGATCTTCACTCCAGAACACGTTGGTAAAATTTGTTATGACAGTGAGCCAAATGATGGTGCCCACTTCCATTGCCTCCTGAACAACTCTGTGATCTTACTTCTCAGTGACAGTGGAGTTTGGGCACACAGAAACACCATTCTGTTCATCACACAACCACTTTAATGACTTTGGCTTGCATTTAGAAAGATTGGACGACGTTCACACACACACACACACACACACACACACACAGACAGAAAAAAAGTACTACCAGATATGCTTATCATGCAAGATTTTTGCCTATTTAGTATCCCGTTTAAGAATGATAGATGACACTTTGAGTCCTAGAGTGGGCGCTCTGTATTCTCAATAAGCTGACTGTGCAACTTAATTTGTTGTGTTTATGCACTCCTCAGGCGCCTTGGAGGTGTCAGAAAAAATGGAAACCCAGTATTAGTGCCTTTCAAAGTAGCAACTTAAAATGCATCTAAGGTATTTTGTAGCACAAAGTTTAAAAAGATTGCTGATATGAACACAACATATTTACTTTCCATGAACATATATCAATAAACGAGGTTTTAATCATAGGGACTTTTTTAACTTTGCTGTATATCAAAGAATGTTTTCTTTTACTTTCTGGTGAGACTGTTGAAACTGCCAAGGGTATTTTGTCTTTAATAAAAGGAACTTTTTATTATAATCACACACTTTTATTCATGGCGCTGTGACAGAGATCATAGCCGTACTGCTTATTGCTGTCTGACCTTGAGAATATTACCATTTAGTGACTATGTGATAAAACAAATACGTTTCCAGAAAACACTCAGTGACGAGTCAGTGACGTAAACTTTGCTCATTAGGATACATACCCCTTACTCTTGCCGGCATTAATAATCATAACCCAGTTGGAAATATGTCGGCGTGACCGAATATAAATTATTTAATTTGAGTGTAGCTGTATGGATGCCATAACTGTTGATAGCAGCCCCTCGCATTGTGCCCAAAGCGCGCCAAAGAAAACTGTTTTGGACTATAGTTGACTGACTTACTCAAGTCCCATATGAAATTTTATGTCTTCTCATTATTATTAATAGATGGGTGTTAATCTTAGGGGCTTTTACATGTCTGGGTTTTGCTGTATTTCACTTTTCTGTCACTGTTGGGTTGAAAATCATGAATATGGGTCAGGTTTTTGTGAGGTCTAAGACCCCCTTTTGAAAGCAAATGATATCGGCATATGACTTAAGATTGATGGGCCAGAAGAATTGAAATTGAAACTGCATTACTGGAAAGTAAATATAAAGCTACTAGGTTTTGACATATACAGAAAACAAGTTAAAAGTATAGTGCAAAATGCAATTGAATCTTGCCGTAATACAAGCTTGGATAACATGATGGATAAAATGACATGCAGTACACATAAGAAGATTATCAATGATTTTTCTTTTTCTAATTCAAAATAATGAGCCAAAAAGCAGAAAATGAAACGTATACAAGACAAGCATATGGATGTAAAAAGCCCTGAGATCTTTATAATGATTAAATCTTAATGCCATTAAAGGAAGTCTTACAAGCAAAGTACGATTCAATTTATACTTATATGGAGAAAGGAGCCAGGAAGGGAACGATAGCAATGGATCGAAAAGGGTATCAATGTAACCAGTTTTGTGTGTGTGTGTGTGTGTGTGTGTGTGTGTGTGTGTGTGTGTGTGTGTGTGTGTGTGTGTGTGTGTGTGGAAACAGTGTTGCAGTGCTTGTTAGGATTTCCCACAGTTTGTACAGATGATCTAGTTTCAACTCTTTATTTTAAAATTAGTAGGACTGAATATAATGCCCCAGTTTGTTTCTACTTTATTTATACACTGGCAGGTGGTTTAACTAAGTAAGCTACCCAGGTAGAAAGGGTGTAAATACTGGTTCAGAGGTACGCCAAACTCTTCTTATGTGACCTTGTACTGTACCAATTTAGTAATTATGTTTGGTTTGACAGGTTTTCTTTATTGATAAAGAAGCTCTGCATTTATGAGCAAACCTTCACTTATTTAGCTAATTCATCATTTGCCATTTTAATATTTATTCATTATTATGCGGGTTGTCTTTGCTGAAAATTTAGCTTAGACTAAAAGACGCTACTCTTAGTCTAAGCTAAGAGACATGTATGGGCACAGGCTCCGAAACATGCTATGAGTACTAACCCACTGAAAACCCTTCAATTTATTTGGGCTAATACAGCCTTTGTCAAAATTATACAAAAGGAGCGTGTGCAATATGAACACTTGTACTTCGATATGTATATATGCTAGACAATGATGGTTAGCTTATGGAGATAAATGAGTTCCAACTGTGGAATAGGGTAATGATTACTATGAATTGGTGCCGGACAAAAAGACACAAATACAATAATATTTAAAAGCACCAAGTCTAGGGTCTTGGATCCAGCATGCAATTAATACGACTCAAAACTGTAACTGACGGCTCAAATGTCCAGAGTCCACCTACTAACTATGAATTTCCTTATTTTATGGATACAAAAATCACTGAACCTAACTCCGAAATATGTATGATATGCCCGCATTGCCTGAAGTCTTCACACTGAGAAGTACCTCTTTGTCAGCATAAGGAATTGAAACGTCACAGAGGATTAATGAAATTTTCTATTGTTTAAGACTATACCTTAACTTCCACAATGGACCTCCAACTGAAGTTTTCTATTGTTTCAGACCTTACCTTAACTTCCTCGAAGGTGGGCCTCCCATACAAACTGATGACTTCCTGTTTTAGAGCTACTACGTTTGAAGACCAGAAGTGATGGACTGAAAATTCTGAATGTTCCTTACACTTTTATAAAAAAAATCAACTTTACAAAGGCAAGAAGGGGATTCGAACAGCGGCAGTTTTTCCTGACCTGTCTTCCTGTCGTGCGATCTCCCAGATACTATTCTAACATGGCCGACAGGTACACCTGGCGATTCTGCTTGTGTTCAACATGTTGAATGAATTATACATTGCTGGTGGATGGATCCAGTGGTGCTTGTAAACAGGAAGATATTACGCATTGCCACATGTCAGTGAGCTGGCAATCAAAAATAGTTCTATGTGGCACCTTTGTAAATTTCCATGAAAATGTTTGTATGCACAATGCAAATACGATAATAAGTCGGATGTTAAGTTAGATCAAACAATAGAAATGTTCATAAAGATTAGGTATGCAGCTTGGTGCAGGTCCATAGGCGTTTTGCTGAACCTGCTTGACGAATCAAAGGACACGCGAGGCACAGCCAAACGTGTCCTGTGTTTCATGTCGCAGGTCGAACAAAACGCATGTGGACCTGCACTGCGTTCCTCGCCTAACACATAATTGAAGTGCAGGGTGCCCTGACCCATTTGTGTTGCCTATATATACACAGAAGCGACTTTGAAAAACAAATAGGCACCAGCCTGAAAAACAAAAAGACAATAGAATAACCCCGACAGACTGTTCTTGGTCATGGCGGCTAAAGAGAACAACAGGGGAGGAAACGTAAAGCACGCTCGGGTTTACCCATACAATACCTCAATGATATTTGCAATTTAATTTTACAGAAGCAGGACAGACATTAAATATAATTTTATATCAATATTTTATTTGCACAACAGCTACATACTGGGCTTATTGAAGACATCTTTAACAATACAGAAAATTTAGACACTGATTCTGCTTCATTATTCATCACCTTTCAAAAGAATCTTATAATATGGTGGAATGAATTTTTACATTCTCGGACGTAAAATACTTTGAATCTGGAGACTTCTTGTTATAGACCCATATCTTTTACATGGATTGCAAAACAGGGCACGCCTGTATTAATCACTCTCCATGGCTCAGATGGTGGCGTATTCTTTCCTACCTACTTGTTTGGTGGAGGAAACCTAAGGACTCGGGGAAAACCACCGTGCACAGTCCCAGTGGTAGGAACTGCCTGTTCAAGGAGTGACAAACATCATCAACTTTAAAAACCCAAACATTGGTAGAATAAATTTTACATTAGCAATACTAAAATACTTTGAATCTGGAGACTCTGTGTTCAAATGTTAGAGTACATTTTATGCAAATATCACATGTGTTTTTTTTCAAACAATGGCTGCATACCAAAACGTATAAAAATAAGAGAAAGGGTTTCGTGACTCTGTAATGAAGCAAGCAAATGAATTAATATGTAATATCACACTTCTCAGTTGAAAAGGATTCCCCCATTTTTTTAAAAATAAATAATTCTATGCAAAGATTGTAAATTTGCATTTGCTTGAAATTTTACTTAGATAAATTCATGGAAAAGAAGAGTTCGTTTTATTTTAATTCGTTATAAATCCCGTGTAATGTTTCTGAGAATAAGTAGAAACACATTACCGGTGTTGCCATATTAAGGACGAGTATGACCATTTCGTTATCTTGCATTGAACTTGTACTGAAAAGTGGCAAACTTAAAATTGGCAGAAGGATATTGAAGTTGAATTCACAAAACGTGAATATAGGGTTTTAAATTAACGTATCTCATGCCAAAGGTTGTTTGTTTCTGACCCGGGCACTCGAAGATAGAAAAAAGTATGTATGTATGTATGTATGTATGTATGTATGTATGCATGTATGTATGTATGAATGTATGAATGATTGCACGTATGTATGTGTGTATGTATGTATGTATGTATGTATGTATGTATGTATGTATGTATGTATGTATGTATGTAAGTATGTATGCGTATGTATGTTCTCGGCACTCCTTTGATGCTGGTAAACCTACATATGTACAGTCCCCAAACTCGGAACATACATTAACACTTGTTAAGTTGAAATTTTTGACATTCTAATAGCACGTCTAGTTGAAAATAATACCAGTTATGATAAATGACAATATTCTGAAAGCTGCATCAATTGTACTTTACATACTCGTCTATTATAGATATTATACATCACTGACCAGACGTCGCAAATTGTGCCATATACACATTTTCAAGTTTAAGAAATGGAGAGTATTTTCACTACATCTGGCACATTTATACATACAGAATTGTTTATTTGACACACAGTGACACACTGGGCATGCAAAGTGTTAAATTGTTCAATTGCCATTTGTTTAGATCTTTGCTTATTAACTTTTCCTTATTATATTTAAAGCACCAGACAAAGTAAACATCTGATATGTTGATGATGATACAGGTCATATTTATACGTATAGGTGTATAACCGAAGATTCTCACTTCATATATTCCATATATGGATGTTCTGCTGCTCTGCTCTGTGCATATTTATTCCTCTCCCTGGGTTTCCGGTAACAGGAGCCATCAAGGGCCACGACTCGGTAGTGATGGTTCGTATATCTTACATCGTTGAGAGCTATGAGTAAGGGGCTCACATTTATGCCATATTCAAGAATTTATACTTCAATCATATGCTATATTGTAGATATAAATAATATCTGCATTGGTGTTCAATTTGTCTCATAAGATGATCACTTTAATGAGATCGTTTCACTACATTTAATTTTCACAGGTGAGGGGAATGCTAGGGGCTCTGTATATCTATATCTAGTGAATGAAGACCTCTCTGACTACACATGTGTAATTGTCATCAAATAAAAACAAAATATTTATATATTTAGATCTTTATTTTTTGACACATTTTATGCATACAATTGGTAACATTTGGGTAAAGTGTCGCATTGTTCTCTTTAAATGTTACTTAATATGTCACTTGCATAAAACCAGAATAGTGCTCATATAATGTGACAAAATGTTTTATCGTTTCATATTTATATCAGTTTAATGATTGCAAAGAAAATACATTGAAATGAAACGCTTAATGGGAAAATACTTTCTGAGGTTTCACAAACAGACTTCAGGAAATTTACATTCCACAGATACCCTTAAATACAGGTAATCTTCGTATTCTTTATATTCAATACCGATGAGATTATCTAGTTGTAGCATCCATTGTTGCAAGGCATTGTCAATGCAGATTACCTCGCTCATTTGCGCCAATACGTGTGCATGTACCGAAACCACAGGCCTTGCTGGTAATTATAATGTTACTATCCTACAGCTGTGACGGAATAAATGTGTTTTGGAAAAACATGATGACGTTGCCAATTCGTATTTGTAGGTTAGCATCAATCAAAAATCATTAAACCTATTTCCACTATCTAAGAGATTTGCAAATCTAAAACATTTGAGTAAATCAGAAAGGTCTAAGACCCTAAAGTGTGAAGAGCAAACGTTGTTAAAAATGATATTAAATAATTGGGAACTTGGTTGCAGATGAAGCTTTGTATGTGGGGTCGCTTCCATTAGGTCAGCAATACATTAAATTCCAACCCAACAAAAAGAGCACAGGGAAGTATAGAAAAAGGCAGTGTTTCAATAATTAACAACACATCAACATCCAGCTTTCAATTATAATGAGAAAAAAACAAATATCACTCCTGACGTAAGACAGAAAGTAGCCCATAAAAAGTAATTGGTGCATTTAAACCAATTAATCTTCGCACCATTTGAAATATTATTCATTAACTACAAATTTTTGTATGACATACATTTGGCTTTACCTGATAATTTACCTCGGATGTAACACGTGCATTCTGATATGATGAGATGCATCCAAATATAAATCAATTATTATAATATTTTTGGGGGGTGGGGTGGTAACCGTCGGCCAAATGATGAATATATGACGCCCTCAACAACGCTAAATGTCTGTTGCCTGTATATGTATTTTCTGCCGAGAATCACTGTTAATTGCCTTGATATTTAGCCATTGTTGTTAGGTTGTCCATTAATGCTATGATTGTCTGCTCGAACTAACATATGTAGAGTTAGTGATTATTAATGTGCTGTGTTTGTTCTATGGTGAGTAAACTACATACCTTTCATGTTACAAAGGCAAAATGGGATGCAACTGAACTATGCATTTGACTACAACATGATTGCCATCCCAAGCTTACCGTTGTCCATTTTTATCTGTACTTCCAATTTAGGCTGCGATCTATTGCCATTACTATGCTGGATACACTCTATACAAACATTTTACATGCAGAAATATATATCAACACAGGTCTTTTATTGTGCAATTGATTGTGTGGACAAAATGTTTCACTTTATATATTCCATATGTGGATATTCTCCTGCTCTGTCCTGGGCAGACTTCTCTCCCTCACTGCGCCGGAGGCAACAGGAGCCACCCAGTGAGAAATCTGCTCAAGGTTGGTCCTTGTTTCCCTCTCCGCAGACAGCTGTGCGTCAGAGGCGGGCTTACATACTGTAGTCTGTAATAGATGCGTGATATACTTATGTATAGAATTTTAAGTATGATGGTTTGGCTGTCGATGTCTGCTTATTTACTCGATTCGCCATTGTGATATGTACACATTTTGAATCATGTAGCTGCATTAACCATTTGTTTATGAACAGTTTGGTACAGGTTTTGTGCATTTATATTGTTTACTAAAGAATTCTATGCATTTATGCAAGTGCAATTTTCATTACACAGTTCAGAAAAACATTACACATATTCAGAAATTTCAACCAAACAATGAAAGTAAGGAAACTCAAAAGTTACCGAAACATCAACGTTCATCTTCCAATACCAATGTGAAGAAATAACTCCTGACTTGAAACATGCAATTGCCTATGCAGGGCAACTGTCCTCTTAACCTTTGAAATATTCTTCGTTAACTACAGACTTTAGTTTTTCCAAAATATGTAGTACTAACACCTTAAAGCCCAAATTTCTTCACCTGTGCCAAAGAAAAATAGAGAGACAAGGAAGGCCTGTCACTTTTTGGCATTTCTGACTTGTCAGTCAGCTGAGTTTGCAGCAAAAGAAGAGAATTGGCCTATATCGTTGTTGCGATATTTATGACTCTGGAACATTATAAGCACAATCTATATCCGTTATAACTATGAGTCAGAAAACACAGCCCAGTGGACAACGTACTTATATCGTAAGCTCCGCTTGTGTCTGCCTATATTATCTTCCATTTTAGAGAGACACAAACATAATGTACTTTGTATTTTGGATTAGCTTTACATATTATATTTCTGCTGTTTAAATTTACTGCCGCCATTTGCATTGTAGAAAAGAAAGAAAAAAAGGAGAGGGTTATGATAAGTATGATTTGTATGTAAGTATGCCAATACTAAAGCTAGCATGGGTTTGTTTACAAAGGACATTCAAGCAAAGCCCGCCAATCAGTAAGTCATATGCTTAAACGTAGCAACCCTCGTTGCCATCTGGTGAAGATCCCTCCTGCATTTGGATCAGTGTCAGCTTTGATGATATACCATAACCTATGCCTATAGGAAAATGCATTTTCAGAGTAAAAAGGCAAATCGACAAACCATACAGCCGCCTGGGTTTCTTCTTAACCTTGTAGACGATACTTCTACAGCCACATCTCAGAAACCCAGGTAAGCTTGGTGACTGACTGAAAAGTGACTTCATGCAAGACTGCCAAGAACTGTCTACATCTGTGAGCATGTGGTTGACTAGGCACCTTCAGAAATACTGTACAACCTGTAATCAGGAGGTACAAATCTTCATGGAGGTAGGAAGAGACTCTACCTCCATGAAGTTACCACCATTGAGACAGTATACCTGTAGGAAAGCTGAAAATAAAGTGAAATTGTGGTATGATAAGTAACAAAAATTCCTCCATACTGTGTTTTGTTACCTGGAGTATACTGGCATTTAAAAAATAGATACTTGCATAGCTTGGTGGTACCATGCTGTGCAAATTAGAATTTGCATTGAAATCACACCTGCCCTTCACAATCAGAGCAAATAACAATTATTGACATAACATAGTCCTGTATATGTCCCGTGAACTTGAAAACAATTGACCAATCAGAGCAATTCACTTCAAACCTATGGACCAATCAGAGCAAATAACTAGAAGGGAAGCATACAGGGCAGTGTATGGTGTGTGTTTTGATATAACATATGCCTGTTTATCTCCCTGGAACGTGAAAACAATTGAGCAGTCAGAGAAGCTCACTTCAAACTTATGGACCAATCACAGCAAATAACTAGCTCGGAGGTGCACCGGGCAGCTTATCTAATTTGGCAACACTATAGTCTGTAGTAACTGAAGAATATTTCAAAGGTTAGGTAGACCGGTTTAAAACCACCAGTTGCCTTTTATGGGTGACTGCCTGTCTCAAGTCAGGAGTGAAATTTGTTTCTTCACATTGGTATTGGAAGATGAATGTTGATGCTTTGCTAACTCTGGAATCTCTTTGCTGTGATTGTTGGGTTTGGAATTTATGAATATGGGTCATGTTTTTCTGTACTTTTCAACAACATTTTCTGTCCGATTTTTTTAATTTTACCGTGTTATTTTTGTGAAATTCTGCCTCCAGTATATTCTGCTTCGTATGTTGTTGGTAGGCATGACACATGGATCTTAAAGTTGAAAAGGCATGGTTCACCTGTTGGCAGAGCTAGGGAAGGTGTACAGAACAGTTTCCCACGATGTGCCTGCTCACGCAATAGAAATGAACGCCACGTGCACTTGTATTGCATCTCGCTCACTAAATACCATAAAAATTTGTGTAATTATGGAGAGCCTATGATAAGCGTTCTAAATTGGTTGCAGTCTTTTGTTGGCCTATAAGAGATTTAGAATGGACTGTGCTCCACTCCACTCACTTCAAATTGTGTACTGACCAATTAAAGACCATAACCTATGCACACATTAGGGGAGTACGATATTTAGAAAACCCGGCTGTGCAGTATTTACAACAGAACGTGGATTCCAACAGTGAATAGAGCATGTTAAAGTGTGCGTATCTGATCATCTCTGTAGCTGTTGACTAATAAAGGATCAGACAACTGCGCAGTAGTATGAACAGTGGTTCCTAATGAATACAAGAATTGCGTCCCCCTGCAATTGATTTAAGAACCTCAACAGAAACTTTGTGACTGTTTCCCTTGCATTGCTTGGTAGATATTTAAAGCTGTTTTAATCAAAGTGATACATATGAAACGCCTACATTTGAGAAATGACATTAAGCTGCATTGTCTGCATACTGGGACTAGGCTTTTGTTGCCACTTAACCCCAGAACATTGGGTTAGATTCTCTTTCCTTCACTCACTGAATGAAATGCGTTGAAAGTACATTGGAAACACTTATCCTAATTTCTATGTTATGCATGATATGGCTTCATGGAATATGCATAGATCCCTTGATTTACCATGCCTTGTGTTCGTATTAATTTGATCGTACACAGTACGTGGATTTCAGCAAAGCCTTGAATGTATATGGGCTTGATGTCGCATGGGAAGTGCCAGGGCTACCTACGCATAAAAAGTTAAATCAAGAAAGTCATGTGCGTCCATGTATTATGCATGGAAGATGCATGGTTTTCGGGTGTACATGGATGTCTACCATGCATAAACTACATGTGCACTGATCTTCGTCCAATACATATAAAAATTCTTTAACTGTTATACGCATGGGAATCCATTCTTACCATGCCGACTGCAAAGAATGAAACTATCAGCTTTAAAAACAATTATGATTGAGAGTACATAAAAGCACTTTCTGCAACATTCAGATATAAAAGACCACAACTATTATTGAAAACTTGAATTCTCCTATACATACAAGTCTAACATTACAACTATCCTACAATAAATGTAAGGATACATATGACTTAACTACCAAACTGTATGACTTCACAATGTGGCTGTTTATCTGAGAGTTATTAGCTGAAATATACTGCATGTCATGGCTACATTTTCTAAGGCATGTGTTTCAAGCCATATATAAATGAACATGATCTGAGAATCATGGAAAAATTAAATTCAGTAAAACATATGGAATTGCAGGCTAAAATATTGTCATATTCCAATAAAGACAGGAAATATCATGGTTTACTGTGTTGCACTGTGGAAATGCTTCATTTGTCAAAAAATTCATCCATGCAAAGATTTTTGTACAAGCCCATGTAGCTCACACTCATACAAGATGGAATCAAGTTACACCCATACATTTTCCCTGTCTAAAAACCTTTTTAAAATGTGCCCCCAGGCAACATCCATACATCAGATTTGAGCAACTGTTTATTTCCCACGCATCAAGGATGAGTGAAGGGTGCACACGGGTATAAATCCACAGCTAGATTTCCCGTGCTAACACCATGCATTTCCCATACACATAAAAATTTCAAATTCTGGTCCACGCTTTTTCCATGGATGCCATCCATTTTCCGTGCATTTTCCATGCATTACATCAGTTCGGATCATTACATGTACAAATATCAGACTGCGGTGGAACTTGACTTTAAGGGATGCCTTGATCTCTATTACTGGAGCAGGAAAAAGCTATCTAGGGTCAAACACACACACACACACACACACACACACACACATATACACACACACATACACACACATATACACACACATACACACACACACATATATGTGTGTGTGTGTGTGTGTGTGTGTGTGTGTGTGTGTGTGTGTGTGTGTGTGTAACATAACAAATTGAATTTCATGCGAAGTTAATCGTTTGCAGAATATTTAATAATATTATTATAATATTTAATGTGTCAACAAGGTGGTGCTGCATATAACTTTTGCTGAGTCTCAACATAAAAAAGCGGTCTTTGGTCGACTGACTGACGCTACATTATGGACCCATTGTGATTTTGGTTTTCATTTTTATGGCTGTGATGAACAAAATACAGGCACAAATTAAAGTTGATGGTGTCACCAAATGGACAGCTTCAGCGCACATTGAAAACGGAATATATTTGCAGGTGATGCAATAATAGAGATATTGGCCGTATATTCTTTAGTCACATCACGTTCTTGAATGGGACATCATGGTAAAACAAGCGGGGAATGCATGCTTTTCCCATCCACGCTGTTTTTAAAACTGTGCATAACGTGCTCAACCTTAGGGTCAAAAACGCGTATGACAGTGCCTGTTGATGGTAAATCTGTTAACATAGGAAACGTTTGTTCCATGCAAACATAAATGAGCACAGCTCTGGACAAACAAGCAGAAACACATGTTTAATATGTGTATGTAATGTTTTCAAGCCACCTGATGACCATTACCAGCACGCTACAAAAGGTACAAAGCAAATGAAGCTATAAGAAAAAACATGTTTGTGCTGGTAATGATACCAATTAAAATGAACAAGTTAGTAATATTAGAGAAGGGAGATTATCGATTCACAGCTAATACAAGAAGACAGAAGCTGATTGCGATAGGATGTGAAATAAGCTTCCGTGTGTAGTATTCATGGTCCATATTACTCAAAATAATGATCACACAAAATAAAGGGGTGTAATATTTTTTAATATACCATTACCGTTGGTAAACAGCTCAAGTGGAATATGTTGCTCTTTTAAAATTGGGGATTGGGTCTGCAGAATTTTACCAAACAAGGGCGATTCCATCTTTTTTATATTTATTTATTTATTTATTTATTTATTTATTTATTTATTTATTTATTTATTTATTTATTTATTTATTTATTTATTTAGTTAGTTATTTAGTTATTTAGTTATTTATTTATTTATCTATGTCAATGGATTACCAATAGACCTGTGTGATATATGTAGATCTTATATGAGTGCACAAATAGTATTTCATTAATTCAAGCTAAAATTAAAACATGACATGCCGGAATGAAACATATTAGTTGTGTGTGATTATCATAATTAAAGCACAAAGGCACCCATTTCATCTTGTTAAACGTATTCTTGATCTTTATTCTAATGTCAGAATATCCAGGCAAATTTTGAGGTCTATGAAAATGTAGACATCATGTTGAAGAGAGTATCCAGTTTTTATGTATGCCTTCAGGTGTTTTGATGACTCCCTCCTAACAGGGTGGTTCCTGTGAAGTCTCATCACCGATGTTTTCATCCAGCTATTTACATCGTGAGGCCACCTCGGATCGCCACTCATTGCTTGCTAATTTATGAACACCATTTTTCCCCATAACATTTTGCTCATAATTACGTTGCAACTGTTGTCTTTTGGGTTTTATTAATATTTCATGAAGTCACCTTTCACACATTCCATGCACTTTCGGCTGTTTCGGCTGTTCGATAATAATAATAATAATAATAATAATAATAATAATAATAATAATAATAATAATAATAATAATAATAATAATAATAATAATAATAATAACAATAGCAGATTGTACGATCTGTCACCTTTCTATGTTAAGGTGGCAGATCTGAAGCTGGCACCTTTGGATAACGTGTAATCACTTTTTCATAGTTTTGGATAGTCTGATACTTAAACTACATGCTCCCAAAAACTCATATCTGTGAACATAAAATGTATATGAGACAAGTGATCTCAAAACATTGGTTTACAGTGAAAAGTTTAAACAATGCCGGGCACATGGGTTTGTTTGCATGGGCATGGTAGCGAACCACGTCCTTGTTTGCACAGTCATTATTCCATGACCCTTGGAAACCAATTGAGCTATTGACAAGGGTCACCCACAGGAAACCATTAGCCGTGGAGATAAGAATAGGCCAGTTCAGACTAATCACTAACGTTGTTCAGATTACTTTGAAATTCTCTGTTTATGTAAAAACAAATTAGCACAATCCACTTATTGGTTCCCAATATGGAAAGCCGCATGTGAACTCAGACCCAAACAAGCCAAGTGTGGTGTTCCAAAGTTAAAAGAAGTCGAGAGTTAAGCAACAAAATATATTTTTATTTAATGACAACATCACAAAGGGAAAGCTACAAGTTTAATTCACACAATAATTAAAACACAGGACAGAAGAAATTAGTATGTCATATTAAAGCCATAAATGCATACTTATTGGCAACTTTTTCTTTCAATGCGATTTCCTCGGAACTGTTTTTTGCTCAACCTCTGCAATTTGTATCCCGCCTCACAGATGTACAAATTGCCCTATCACATTAAAATCAACGGATATTAAAAGAAAAATATCATATCCAGGAACAGTTCCCAGGATTTGCTTTTCTGTCAACTCCTTCCGTGACTTTTGGAGCAACTTATAGAAGGAAAATGAACAACCTGTAAAGACTAAATTAAAAATTTTATAACTTTTTATTTAAGCTATTTCATGACTAACCATTGAATTCGATCCTGGACATGGATATGTACTTTGATTTCTTCTGATTTCAACTGAGAAAAAAACAATTTGGTGTGACTTCTATGCAAAAAATGTAAAAATTCTACCAAGTCAGAAAGAATGCTATAAAATCTATAAAAAAAAAATCCAATCCTGCAAAAAACTCTATGGATACAAATCTATGGATAGGTAGTAATCAGAAAATATATAAGTTTAATGTACTTGTGAAAAAATTTGATGGGCAATTGCGATCCAAAGTTGCCAGTCTCACTGCACACTAGCTTCACAGCTTCCACCTTAAACGCATCTAAAATCTAACTGATAAACTGTGCATAAAAATACATGTTTGACAATTTAAATATATATTCAAT
This sequence comes from Hermodice carunculata, assembly GCA_964020975.1. Classification (NCBI taxonomy): domain Eukaryota; kingdom Metazoa; phylum Annelida; class Polychaeta; order Eunicida; family Amphinomidae; genus Hermodice; species Hermodice carunculata. The sequence goes on along the minus strand of OZ026626.1, from coordinate 75,591,507 downwards.
GTACATGTGCATGTATGTATGTGCATATGTATTCAAGTATATATGCATGCATAGTTGCTTCAGCATACGATTCCCCCATGTCCTTTGCATTTGGACACAAAATATTGTATGTTCCTTTTCTACATCCTCATACCCTAACTCCAAGTACAATTGCAATCTGTAAAATTGAATGCGTTGTATGCTAGAAAGGAGCAGTTTGTGTTTACTATAACACAAGTTGCTGTTGCTTTGTTACCTTGACCCATATAACGTGTCTGTGTGATTTAAAGGGTGACAAGGCTGCAGTTTTGTGTGTTTCATAACAGCAACTTCAGGATCGTCACATGTGAATTCTCATAGATAACATCATCGATATAAGTCCCATTTTTTGCCTGACCTTGTGAAATATCTATTCCAAGCAAAAGTGTGTGTTTTGCTTGCACCTCTCGATTCAACATCACGATTCTTTAGGAAGTGCATATTATTACATCCTGTGTTATCTGCCGTGAAAACAAGACAAGTCGACAGTTTGACGTATTTTGTATGCACACTGTGTTCAATAAATAAAGTGATTCCATTGACATTTTGTATAGAAGTGCATTTGATTCCTATCAGGATATATCGCAAAAAAATAGTGACAAATGACCAGTGAAGGCAAACAATTTTGGTAAATTATTAATCTCAACATAATGTAAATTAATCTGCAATATTAATTTCCATTTCATGGTGAAAAACCATATGCAGGTGAATCAAGGAATAGCGTTTTGACAATATGAAAACAAAGTTTTCATTAAGGCATTGGTAAACTTTAAATATAAGAGAATGGATATACATTTACGTGTGACTTACTTCCTTGATCACCTTTGTGATCGGCGAGTTAAACAATTTATTATTCAACTATTCAGCTCTCAGAACATGGTCCTGATTTATTACAACTGTTTACTAAACACTGCATCACGTAAAACTATTTCAATAACGTGGGATATAGAATTGACCATATGAGTTGATATTGGACAGTTGCCTTTGTGGAAATGCAGGGAATAAATGAAATATATATGAAAAATTCGATGAGCGACATGTACAGTTTACTCATTAACGTCCATCTGATGATGTCAATTGCTACAAGCATTCTTAACTAATTGGATGTACATTTTATCTTAATATTGCCCTTAGTTTACACGAGTATCTTTCCAGATGTTTGTTATGTCAGACTCCACGCCATATGTACTGTGGCTAACTTCAATATCTTTCCTAATAGTTACTATTCATTAAAGTTTCCAAAAGTCAGTTTTTTCTTATGGCTTTTAATCTGAAACTGCTTTGCCAGTTCCACTGTGATATTTTTCATGGATACTGCTGCATACGTCTATATCTTCCTTTGTTCAACCCCTTTAGCCAAGTGTTGCAAAAGGGAGACTTTATGCTTCTGTTAGATTCCCGTTTTTCTAACAACTCAAACTGATTACCTTTATTAACCCAAGATACACCAAACTACTGTCACAAATTTCATAATTCTCAGGATTCAAGAAATGACCATTACTCCCAAATAGTTGGGGTAAACAGCCAATAAGGTCTTCATGTAGATATCTGCGCCCCAAGCTAGACCCCTTTCTGGATGACTTTGAACTCCGTTTTTGTAAAATATGTCACATTTCTAAAGTGATATTTTTCAAACAATGAAAAATATATCATTGAATGCATACAAAGAAGCCATTCATAGTATAATGAGTCCAGGATTACTTTGTCAATTTAATAGCATGTATGGTTGAGAGTAATGTGTTAAGGTTATTGCAGAAACACACCTTCCTGACAGAATGACCTTAACTTATCTCTCAAGGAGGAACACTTAAAGCAGGTGCTGAGCCACGCCCAAGCAGCTCTGCAATGCATGCAGAAAGACGAAAGACTCTGAAAAGCTGAGAAAGTCCAGGTAAATGCCAATGGACAAAACTCAAAGATGCTCTTCAGTGCCCTCAAAGATATATATGTTCCTGCCAAGCTGACCACTTTCCCTATCCTTGCCTCAGACAGCACTCTGCTTCGAGACAAAGTGCCATAAATGAGAGATGGAGGGAACACTTCTGCACCATACTCAACAAGTCACCCAAAGTGTGTCCAAACGCCATAAGCCAAATATCCATAAGGCCGGCAATTGACAGCCTAGATGACCCACCCATGTGGCAGGAACCTAAAAATGCAATCAATCAACAGCTGACCTCCGGCAAAGCCCTTGTAATGGAGGAACTCCCTGCAGAGCTTTACAGTAACAGCTGACAACCTCCACACCATCCTCACCTCGAATTGCCTGGAAAAGGAAGTGCCACAGGAGTACATAATATGCCATCATTACTTCCTTGCATAAGAAGAGGGCAGCAAAACCAAATGAGGAATCTACCACCACAACTCCCTTCTGTCATTTGTGGGCAAAATTCTGAAATACATTGTTCCAAACCGTATGATCCCTAATATCTCCAACACTATTTTCTTGATGCTAGTCTAGCCTCAAATCAGGTTGAAGCACAGTAGACATGATTTTTTATGTTCGCCATGTGCAAGAGATGTGAAAAGAGCAAACCCTGGGCCAGTATTCAGTGACCAAGGCATATGACTCTGTCAGCTGTGCAGCCCTGTGGAACATCCTCATGAAGCTTGACTGCCCCAGAAACTTGATCCTTTCCTTGTATGAAGACATGTCTGGGACTGTAATCTGCAGTGATGAAGCATAGAGACCATTTGAAATCTCAAGGAGAAGGAAGCAGGGATGTGTATCTGTTCCTGTGCTTTTTGACCTCTTCTTCACTTGCGCCCTCAGACATGCAATCAGCACTCTGATGAATGTATTTACTTCGAGTACAGGACTGATGGATCTCTATTTGACCTATGCCATCTGAGTTTCTAATCCTACACAACACAAACTTTCTTCTTGGTGGCCCTCAGGATGATTTGCTTTCATTATGCTTTCTAAAAGAACACTCCAAGCCCTTTTGGATAAAGGTGCGGAACATCCCATCTCTGTAGCTTTTAGCACAAGCTTTCAGAAAGCAGAGTTCCTCCACAAGCCTGCTCTGCAATCAATAACCCACATTCACTGTGTCACCCTCGAATGAACTGACCTGAAAGCCATTAATGAAGTATCTCAGCATCATTATTTTAAGTGACGCTTCTCTTGACAAAGAGCTCCTTCCCAGAATCTCCAAAGCGAACCAATCTCCAGGCACACTAAGCTGTAGAGTGCTACACCAGTGCAATGTCTATATATCAACAAAGCAGAAAATCTGCAAGGCAGTTGTCCTATCCATCACAGTTCATGGAAGTGGGACTTAAACTGCAGACAACTAGGGCATTTTCACACATGCAGCCTCAAGTCCGTGCTCGGCACCCACTGTCAGAACAAGGTGTGTACCTAGACATGTTTGACCATGGTGAGAGCACAAGCATTTAAGCTATGATTATGAAGATAAAGTTCCGATGGAGAGGACATGTGATGGATAAATCCAGGATCCCAAAGCAATTGCTGTGTGGGTCACTGAGCCATTGAGAACATTGCGCCCATGAGCACTCCAAGCACTGCTTAACCATGCTGGGGCACAGCCAAGGCAGTTGGAGGCATATGCAGTATACATGGCTGGCTGGTGTATCTTCACTAAGGAGGCAGGTACCAGTTTTGAGAAGTGTCACTGATCTAGCATCTTTGAGGCTAGAGCCAGGAGGAAGGCTTTCCAAGTCATCTCATGCTCAGAAACCTATCCATACCCTCACTGCAGATGCCTGCACCACTCTGTACATGTGTGTCAGTTTTTTACCACCTATGTTTTCTGGAATCTGAAGGTATATTCCATATAATTGAGACAATAATGTCACAGAATGCACAAACTGTCATGTCCTGAAAGTATGGTCACTGATCATAATAGAAGTACCCCCAGCACGTGGGTGTTTTAGGCTGTAATAGATTATACAGATACTTAAACACACAAAATTAAACTACAGAATGTCTTGATCTTTTCAGCACATAAAAGCCCTTATGTGTAAGAGTTTATTTCCAGAGTTGACCAGCATGGTGGTGTTAAGGAAAACAATGTAGGATAATTCAAGATAATTGACAAATGTGTATTCAATATGAATAGGGAGAAATATTTTGAACATGGAATTCAACAACTTTATCTGGTGGACTTCGATGCCTCCAACATTTCCATTTGTTAATTTTGGCCCTATCATTATATACTGTACAACCTCACCACTCATTAAAATATCTATATGATATGGGTTAGCATGGTACATTACATCTCAGAATTCAGGATTCGAGGGTGTTTATTTGAGTACACAATATATATGGAAAATTTCTCTTTAAATAAATGTACCTGACCAAATAAGGAATGACCCAGCCAAAACCCTACATCAGGGATTAAGAAATAGATCTAAACCTTCACAGCTGTGTCTGACATTTTCTTTCCATGACAATGCTCCCTTATGATTTAAGGCAGAAGTGTGAACATATAGCTTTTGCCTGATTTTTTATTTCTAAAGTTCAGGTCACATCACTATGCATACTTATACTTAATATGCCATATAAAAAAGACACTGATTAGATTATTTAACTGAATTAAAGATACTTTCTACACTAAACTTCCACAGTCCTGGCAGCAGCTGAAACAGTTCTCTTAGCATTTTCGAGATTTCCCTTTTCATTTTCCTTGAATTATGTTGTTTTGTGACCACGAAACGGCCGGGTGTGGAACCAGCAAACTTCGGCACCAGTCATCTAGCCAGAATGGGAAAAATACATACTAACAGCACCAAATCCCCATTCTTGAAAGAATGGTCAAATGCATGCTGGTTTAAGGGTGATATGACCCCCATAGTAAATAACACATAACACAGTTATCGGATGACATTAACTTGGAGTTTGTTGCAGAATAATGGATGGACATAGTATTTGACTAGTGGAATGTTACCTGATAGAATTCATACTATGTAGTAAAAGAAGTCTAACATTTATACTTTTTGCTTTCCCGTAGTCAGTACTGACTATAGATTATGTTTTCAGCACTTGCTTTTTGGTAATCTGTGACTTCATCAAAATTTCTCTGAGTTCCCATCAAAATCCTTTTCATCTCTTCTGCAGATGAAACACAATGGGATATATACCTTTTCATAAGACATTTACAGTTCCATTTTCTATGTTGTTTACTCTTTGTACATTTATACGAGCAACTCAACCTGAAGGTAAGTTAAACATCTCATTACCTTCGTTTTAATAATCGAAAGTAACACTATGCGATAATACTACAAAGAGTACTTTCTTGACAGTTCCCCTCTCTCTTTTAAAATTACAACAAAGAAGAGGAGGCTATGTGGCAATTTTAGTTGAGGGGAAAATTGGATTCCATTCATTAATTGATTCTAAAAGACTAAAACGAGAGGGCCTATTGAGACTAGGCCAACAAAAGATTTACACAAATCATTGTATGGTTTCTATTATTTTTGCCGGTAGCCCTCTTCTCTTGACAGTGTAATTTCCAATGTCAAAGTGTACCAATTTTCTTACAGAGGATAACTTATGACTTGATAAAGGCCATTAAAAGCTGACATCTAATTATTCTGTCTGTATAATTTAGATTGCAAGACGACAGCATCAGGTGCAAATTATGTCGGAAAGATAAACATTACAAGGTTCGGCAAGCCATGTCAAAGGTGGGACAAGAATATGCCACACGTCCCAATGTGTTGCACACCCAGTCATTTTCCAGACAAAACACTAAGAGATGCAGCAAACTATTGTCGAAATCCTCTCCCGTTCAAAAGACAAGAGGGACCATGGTGTTACACTACTGATCCTATTCATAGATGGGAGTATTGCCAAGTACCGATATGTAGTAAGACAATTTTTCAATGTTATGCCAAGGTCGTTTATAGATAGATAGATAGATAGATAGATAGATAGATAGATAGATAGATAGATAGATAGATAGATAGATAGATAGATAGATAGATAGATAGATAGATAGATAGATAGATAGATAGATAGATAGATAGATAGATAGATAGATAGATAGATAGATAGATAAAGTGTATAAAACGAGACGGTTTCCATGAACAGGGCATGCTCAGATGACCTTGAAATTGAACCCAGAATACGTCTGATCCTGTTTCACAGGTAGCTCTATGTGTTTACTTGCAGTTTCAAAACTATTGACCAAGTCAGTTTATACCTCTTAAGGTCTTCAACACTTATATAAAAACAAGCCACAACTTTCAGACCTGTATCAAATATCAGGGCAACTGTCTCCGCTAAGCTACACCCCTCACTCACCAGGGGTGCGTTGCAGGTCCTACGCATGCTGCTGCTTAATACATAGCCTGGGGACGACTTCAGTATCTGATACAAAAAAAACAATTCTTGGCCCACGACTAGCTACAACTGATAAATGTACGACGTTTTAATGCAGTTCCTGGTCGTGTTTACTCTAGAGAAGTCCCATTGTATATTGTAAATTACAGTTATTCGACAAACTCACCTTCCCTTAACGATAATCACACATATATTTTGGATACCATCTCTTCAAAATATCCAATCAGCTTACAGGCACTTAGATGACATTTTGAAAATTGTGTATCCCACACCCAATGGATTGCAAATAAGGATAGTATTGAGACAATCTTGGCAGAGGGGAACTGCTGTTATAAAATTTGAAACCAAATGTATATATTTTGCAAGTGTTTCAGAGAATCAATAATGATATCACATATGCTGTAGCCACAACTCACTTTGACATCCAAAGTATTTTGTACAACTCTCCTGCTATCAGTGTATTGTGCAAAGTTTAAAATGGTGCTCACAACGTGCCAGCTCAAGATATCATGTAGTATTTGGATTAGTAACTAACAATGATAACTGCTTCAGACACAACCAAGCAAGCGGAATAAAGTTAAGATAATAAGTCATGCTTTAAAAGTATTTTAAGGATCGATCGTGCTGGTAACTCAGCAAATGGACAGCTAGAACTTTTACAAATATTACAATCACGATCAGAGAAAAACTGGGGCTATGCTGTTTCACTGAACAACTGTGGCTATGCAGCTATGCTGTTTTCCTGGCCCAAGTTTACCCTCCAGACAAATTGCCGGAAAATCCTGTGCTTGAGATGAATTTACTGCAAACCAACGGCACACAATGGCCACATTCTTGATAAATTCTTTCAGCCAGGATTGATCAAGTCTTACTGGGGAAGGGCGGCTTGAATGTACTTTTTTCTGTTCCATTAATTTTAGGGTTGAGCCTTTTTAGCAGGGTCTGTCAGGGTACCAAAAGCACACATATATCTTTGTTAGGTTTTAGGTCACTTTGTTTGGACATTTGTTGAAACATGTTTACAATGGCTGATATTTCCCCTTTTACACATTACCTTCTTTGACATCAATTAATTTGTTACCTGGGTACAGCTGGAGACACTTATCTTCTAAATAAACAAAACCAAAAAATAAATCACTGGAGCATCACCATTTGAATGTATATCATACAGAATTACCCAAGCTACATCACAAACAAGTTTGATTAGGCCCTAGGATATAGATTTGGAAAGGACTACACATACATGCATGTATGCAGGGATCCATTTAGTGACCATGCATACGCTTTTACTGATCATTGATAATTTCAAAACTCGTCAAAAATTACAGTACCCCAACTTAGTGTATAATTGATAAGGAGAATGAGACAGGGTAAATTTCTCCCAGTGTAAAAAAATGCAACCAGCGGTTTTTTAAAAAAGGGTCAAATAGTGCAAAAAGAAATATATATTCATAAAAACATGGCACCACCTGTTACCCAATTGTGCTGGCTATAAGAGTACATATATGTTTTCAAAGCCATAGGGCAAGTGGTAACTAAGAAACAGATTTTAAATATTTTTGGGAAATTAAAAAAAAATCACAATAGTATAAATGATTCTCTCTGGATCATAATCAGTTTTGACATTAGCGATAAATCCATACAAAGTATATTCCCAGCAAGTCTGAAGAAAATTTAATGAAAGCTTTCAATTGAAACTACATACACCTGAAGTGCACTACTGTCTGTATAGCCAACACGGTACTATTTAATTTATCGATCATTGCGATTAAAAAAAAACACTACAAATCATCATATAACAGTTCTCAAACCTGAATAAACTGTGTGGAAATAGAGTACGTCTTTATTCCTGTCAAGTTTAGACAGAATCGAGCTTGTTGTTTCATAGAGGTTGTCTAAAGCACACACACCAATGCTGCACCCTCTGTCAAACAAAAACGACATACGGGTTTCTACATTTGCCCCTGTAACGTTTTAAAACAGTTGATCAGGTGGGTTTAGAGAGAGTTTTAGGCTTTTGCCAAACTTGAACAAAAAGGCACTAAAGATATGGTATAGTTGCAGAAGGATTCAAGAGAATCTGATTGAAGGATTTGGAAAAGGCGAAATGGAAATGTGAAGAGATGAATAATAGATGCCAGAAAAAAAATGACTCATTGTATTCCGAGATAGAATTAATTGGGATTCAAAAGTCAAGGATACAAAATATGGGATGAAAACCACAATACGTACATGTTTGCATACATACATACATACATACATACATACATACATACATACATACATACATACATACACACACATACATACACACACACAAACATACATACATACATACATACATACATACATACATACATACATACATACATACCATACCATACCATACCACACTATAATGCTTGCACAAGATTCTTCTCTTATTTCTAAAAAACGCAACGTTTTCAGGGTTTTTAATCAACCTTCTAGGTCTACAATTTAAGATTGCACGTATTTAAGTTTGTGTTAGTCTGTAGCAATTAAGATGTCTGTGGTAACTTAATGCTTCTCACTGAATAAGACATGTTTGCATAATGCTATTTATGATCTGCATAACGTCACACTTCCATAAATCATTATTCAGGTCTCTCATAAAGTATTATAATGCTCTTTTTAATATTAAGAGGGCAGGTTCCTATGTAACTTTGGTTTATATTTTCGGTGAAAGGCAAAACCCATTTGTTCCTGTTTTAATTGGGCCTTGTTTATTTTTACTCAAAAGATATGTATGTAAAGAATGTTTTACTATATTCAAAATAGTTTTCAATGGCTGAACCGACTTTTACTTGTCTTTGGCTGTGTATCTGTCTTTGTCTTTGGGACGCTGATACTTTCGTGCACTGTGTCATTCCTTTATTAAATTCATTGCCTGTGGTTCCAATGCACGTTTCTTGTCTATATTTACCAAGAATTGAGTGAATTAATTTTTTACTTAATTTATTAATTTGTGTTATGACGTGAGAGTCAACTAATGGTGTTGACGGGTACAGGGGTTTCAGTACCAGTCGCTTGTATGTGCGCACAGTACTGGCAACCTAGTGGGTTACAGATTGTAATTCTTGCTTGATAGCCTTCATGTGGATGAAAGCGTTCTTTTGTCAAGTTTTACACACATATATACATACAGGCAAACATACGTGCACCCATACCTACCTTTCTGAGAAAAATAGCAAAAAGAAAGGGTTATATTATCAACCTAGGCAGTTGTAAGATTTTGGCAGTTTGCCTCAAGAAGATAATTTCATACCTTTATAGGTGGTGACGTGTTTCCGTTATTCGTTCATTTTGCTGTTTCAGGCAAAATTTCTCAAAATAATGATAACGGAAAATACATGCAATGCCATTGAAAATACAAATTTCGGTAACTATAATATATTATACTATAAGTCCAATGCTTATTTCATCACCATGAATTAACTTTGGATCTTTCTAAAAAAAATCAAATATTTTAACTAAAAGTAAATTTCCAGGCATCACTTAGGTTTGGTAGTTATAAAAACTGAATTGCACACTCGGTGTTCAATGTAAATATGTAACTGTAGTTATGTAACTCTAGTATTCATACTAGTATGAACCATTCTGTTCTCATTTCAGGAAAAACTATTGCATTTGGTAACTTGATCCCAGGTGGTAGCCCATCGCGTACTGGTAGATTTTATATGATTCCTAACCCATCCATGAGGTCCCCAGTCAGTGGAAAACTACTCAAGTGGATCTTTTTCACCAAAAGTAGCACGCCTGTATCATTTCAGATATGGAGACCTGTACAACTAAGAAGAAATGGTACATTTATGCTTGTATATACAACTGAAACTTTGAAATACAGGTGTCAGGGCTGGCACCATCTTGCTATTGAATCATATGTTCATGTAAAGAAAGGAGATGTCATAGGGTTGCGATATATGCAAGGCACTCCAATTCCAAGGCAAAATACAGTTTGCCAGAAGGGACAATTGTACACACACATGTACAAGGTTTATCATGAGGTTAAAGCTGGTACCAAAGTTTCTTTCGCCTCACATGAAGGATGGGGGGCATGCAGTAGACCTCCAGTTTACATCTTGTTGGAGAAAAATGGTAGGTATACTTATTCATGCATGCTTTCGTACTATACATGTATATATTCGAATTACTGGTTTCATCTTCAGGATTTTAATCATCAGCAAACTCTTATTGAGTATTTACATTATCCTTAGGTGGTAAACGTGATGTAAATGTTAGAATCTGTCCTATTATGCCTGGTGTTCACATTATTAATCATGCGCTGACCCATGACGAGACCCCACGCCAATGTTAAGCAAAACCGCTGGAAACAGACCAATATATGCATTAAACTGGTGCCTCACATGCAGCATTTTTAAATAAACGTACTTGAGTTTATCACAACTGCCGTAGTCATCGTCTGTTCATCATTTACAATATCACACTTTTCACTTCTCGAAAACAGTAACCTAGATCCACTTTGTTGCTGTGCGGTGATGTACATTGAATGAGTCTTTTCCAGGTGTGTTCAAATTGTCACACACCAGTAACTTTGGAACTTTGGAACTTTGTACGAATTTTTAAACAAATATCTCCTCTGAAGCCAGGGCACTTTCTTATTAAAATTTGTGTATTATTGATATTTTTCAACTTCTCAAAAACCATATAGGATATGTTAAAATTTGCTGGATATATAACTGCCAAAAGGCTGAAAGAAAGTTGTTCACTGGGGGTGATGCTCTGGATCTTTGATGTTTACAATTTTCCTTTTCAGTTCGATTGCTTATTCATCAAAGCATACATTTTATATTTATTACAATGTGAGTCACTAAGCATTGCAATGGAAAATACTATTTACCTTATATCCAAAACCTCTCCTAGGTTCATGGTAAACTAGCTGGGGAAGTACGGGATACCTTGGGTTGGCCTGTACTAATTTTGTACAAATCGTAGTTCTCCAGTGATATTGCAGCTTTATAACTGAAACTATTGCTTAGAGAAACACCAAACTTTTCATGATAAATCTTAAATAGCATGCAAATATTTATTTCTTGGACTTGAAATGTTAACAGTAGCTGAATGACAGGTTTTTCAGCAACACATTTGTATATTGGCTTCCGTATTGAGCTGAATACACATAAAAGACCCAATAGAGAACAGTTCCATTCCCATGGTCAATTGACTACTTTTGTGAATAGTTTAGCAATCGATGTATTGTTTTGAGCACAACTGAGCATCTTAGATATAGTCCCACATGATAACGGTTTTGAAAAGATGTGACCTTCGTCTTATTCTTTAGGTCACAGGATTGTGCAAGTCGGTGGCTTCTAGAGGGCAAGGCTGTCAAATTTCTATTGCTGTATGTTAAAACATGAAATACTGAAATACTTCAAGCAAAATGCGAAATGTATAATTTTGTTTTAAAAAAATGAAGATCATATTTGGTTTTAAAAATGCATATTTTGATAATATGGAATGTGTTTCAGGAGGAAAGACCCAAACCCTTTCACTATCGCATTGAACAAGCCCTAGTACCACACGAAATAAAAATTTTGAATAGAAAATAATACAACTTTGCGTATGGAAAGTATCCCACAACCAAGACGTCTTATGATATCAAACTTTCACCATAAACCTCCCTCATTTACTTCTACTCCTAAAACTTATGAATGAGGGATGTTCAAAAATGAAATGAAAGGGATCCTTTTTGAGGTTTGTGGATAAATATGAAACTTTAATATATAGATATCAGGTGGATTTTAAGTGTTTGTTATATAAATGCTGTATTCAAGATTTTAAGTGTTTGTTTTATAAATGCTGTGTTCAAGATTTTAAGTGTTTGTTATTTAAATGCTCTATTCAAGATTTTAAGTATTTGTTATATAATTGATATAGTAAATTTTTAACCTAACAAGTGTAGCATACATTTTATACAAAGCGTGTATAAGGCCAGATATTTATTAAAGTTGAGAGTTGCTGGCATTAACTCTTTCACTAAGGGAAGCAACTTTAGTTGAATTGTCTGCACACCACGGGATGCGCTGTGGTCCAATTCAAAGATGGCTACCAAATTATGTGACATTTGACCTATAAAATGACCGTCTGACTTCTGTTCCTGAAACTGACTTTACTAAAAAGTGCATGATGTACATAAGTAGTTCTTAAAAGATTTGAAACTGGGCTGTGGGCGGCTTTACAATATTATTATGTTGACATGTGAACCAAAACTATATCACTACTAATTCAGAAACCAAGTATATATTCTACCTGAAAAACAGTTGCAAGACCAGAAAGGCATGAACGTATATGTGTTTTTATTGACTAATATGCATGCATAATACATATATATATACTGAAGTGTCGCATAACATCGATGCAATACAAGACGATATGGATTACCGTGAAATTAAATAATGCATCTCATGCCACTTTTTTGTAAATGTAAAATGATTAAGAGGATATCGGGTTATTATTATAAGCAGACACTGTTCAGACTTGACACACTCCTTCTGTCACAAGATATATTTTTTATGATTTGACAGTCTTTCCAATACTGCAAACAAACTGAAAATATATTCATGTAAATGGTTTACATTTTTCAGTGCCATCTGCGATTACAGTCAAACTACTTATTACGGAATGCTCTGAATTGTTATAGGGATGCTGGATACATATTCCTTGTTAAAAGACCGTCCATTTAAGTTACAACATGTTTGTGGTTAAATAGAATATAGTAATATAGGTCAACATCTTTCCTTGGCGAGCTTTGGCCAAGAAAAGCTGTTGACTTTGTCCAAAACATGACACTGTTAAACAGCATGGTATTATGTTTAAGGGACGTCTGATTCAACTATCCCTATCAACAAAGCAAACGTTAGCTTTACGTCTGATCAGAGCGTAAATACACCACCACCTCACGTAGCCAGTGGGATTGTACGAAACTTGTGGTCTGATATTAAGGAGAGATGTAAGTACACAAAAGGAGCATAGGAAAGCTTTTACCTGTAGCATATATCCACCATTTTGTGGTCGTTAGACTCAAATAACATGCAACTTATTCATCAAACGCTTTGTTCTGAACCACTGCTCGAAAGGTGTTCTATTTTCAGTTGGCGATTGCGTGGCTACACTTGTAATTTTCTTTGGCTATATAAACCACATATTTTTTTTACCGGAAAGAAACGAGAGAAGCCTTGATTACCAGGATGCTATGTTTTATGAATATATGAGCATATATTTTTGAGTTGCATTTCAATACATTTTCAACATAAGGAACATTTAACATTATTGTTTGGTGGCCTGGATGTTATAGGGCCCACAACGTAAGCTTTGTGAAAAAAAAAGCTGAAGCATGAACAGTCAAATAATATTTATCAATGACACAGACTCATGTGCACATCACCATCTGAAGTTATGCATAAATATTTACAGCTGTGAGTTCAATGTCCAACATCTCACTTTAAGACAAAAACTGAAGTTTTGCTACTTGTTTAAAACATGGTATACTCAATTACTATTTGAAATAAACGTCTTTGTGCTTCACAGATCTGAAAGTAATTCTTGTGGCATACGTCCGGGAGAAATCTTACTACAGATTTTCTATTCTTCAAATGCTTTCCTTTTACAGGCGAAGCATTTAACCTTGCAAGAGGAAAGCCTGCATACCAAAAAACTACAAACCTAGCATTCATGGCAAATAGGGCAGTAGATGGTAAGCTTCATGTCCATCTTCTGATGAGCAGTTGTTCACAAACGCTCGAATCGTACCCTGATCCTTGGTGGGCAGTCGATCTGCAGGGAATTAATTGTGTCGATACTGTACGGATACTGAATCGAGGAGACTGCTGTGGTGAGTAAATACAGAAGCACCCCAGTATTAAGACCATAAAAATTTGCACCTGAAAGTGGTCGTTATTCAGAGGTGGTCTAATTTCTGAAACTCATGGCACATACATTCATAATGAAAGGAAAACATATAGTTCTCATTAGTTTGGTCACATTTATGAGGTGGTCTCATTGCTAGAGTGGGCATGTGATCTACAAATTAATTCTATCGACACTGTACAGGCACTAAACAAGAAGACTCCAATACTTTGTGAATATTTATTTCAACCATTTATTTCATGGATTTTGGATTTTGCAGTTGCAAGGAAAGGACCCAGAGGCATTAAGCTTGGTAGATTATTTGGTTTAGTGGTTTAATAATTCTTGGGGAGACTTTGCTAGTCTACAAATTGGATTTGAGGGCACAATTAAATACTCCCTGACGGATTGAAGAGAGACCAGGGACTATTTTGCTGTCCCCTAACAGCCTTCCTATGGTCGGTTTGGGTCTATTGTGCTGTACCCTCACAGGCGGACTTTGTTAACTTGCAAAGCCTCTCCAAGTATCAGTAGATTGCATTATATTCCAGAAACAATAAAAATACATAAACAAATCGATATAAAGACAAAAATTGCAAGTAAACATCTGGGGCCTCTTTTGGCAAAGAGAACTCCCCAAGTATTGTCGAATGTTAGTCAGTTGAGTGTAAGGCTTGTTAGAATTCTGGACTGTGGAGACAGGAAAATGTACCTTGCGCGCTTATGTGACAGAGATAGAATGTGTGGATGTCAAATGGTTATGTGGCTGCTTTCAGAATTTCATGCCACATGCATGTTCAAGGGTTGAACTTAATTGCATATAATTTAGGCGAGAAATGAATTCTCACAGCAGGGAGACTGTCACAAAATCTTCACGGTAGCATAAAGAATATAATCAGGATAGAAGCAAAATAATTGTACTGGGGTGTTGACCGCAATTTCTTCTTTATTGCTATTTTAAACAAAAGGTTTTACCCCATGTTTTGCAAGTATAGATACACAAAAATTAAATGTTTGTCAGTTTTCTTCAATTTGACATAATGTGCTGAATGTATATCAGATAATTATTAGTAAATATAGCCAAAACATTTTATCTCATGTTTTTTAGGTAATAGTCCTTGAGCTGAGGTGCGATAATTTATGATTTGCTGCACCTTTAGCACCTGTACTTTTTATTCTTGCTTGTTGCCAAAAACATCAAGTGTCCGTTCTGGGGATACGTGGTTGCCACGTGGGTAACACTTCAATAATAGGATCAAAATGAGCGAAAATGATATCAAGGTAACCTAAAATAAGATGTTGCTTGAAATGATTGGCCAGGTCTGGTGGAGAGGGTGATTGTACGCAGATGGAATAGGTCGGGATACCTGTTGGCAGTATGATCTTTATGATCTGGGTCAAGGTCATTGGTTCTGGTCAAAGGTCACGATCTAATTTGAGGACAAGTAATAAGTAAAAATGGAACTGGTTAGCAAATATAGTCATTATGAATGATCTGGTCAACGTACAGCAGGGTTTCTACCAAGTAACTAGCCCAGTATATCCTTTCGTGAGGTAAACATATTTAAAAATGTTAAGGCCATTAATGATATCACTTCCATCGTGGTCACAGAACTTGTGGTTGGTGAAATGTTAGAATCATCTGATTAACCCTACTTCAACATAACATCATTGTCCAGGATCTAGGTCATTGGGCGAGGTCAAAGGTGATCCTAAACCATAATCTAAAACTCAGTGTATGAAGAAACAATTTTTATTAACTTCCACTTGTACTTAGATTTGTAAAACATATAAGAAGACCTATCAGGGTCACGTCTTGGAAAAACACAAAAAATGGTTTTTATTAACTTCTACTGGTACTTAGATTTGTCAACATACATGAAGACTCCAATGGCAGAACCATCAGGGTAACGTCTTGGAAAAACACAAAAAACAGTTTTCAAACTGACTTGTCTTGTATTGTTAAAGTAATACGAGGTTTAGCATATGCTGAATAGGTGGTATAAATTATCAGCTTTTAGATTCAGAGATTATTTTTTTTTAAATTCGTTGCGCATTCAAAATTATAATCAATTATAGAAACATAAGCAAAAATGTGACTCTGATTGTTCTGCCGTTGGAGTCTTCAAATGCTATTTGACTTAAGCTGCTTCTAGATACACTCATTTCACATCATACTAGACTGTTACAGGCATGACTTACCTCATGATCACGGGCTGAGGTCAAAGACTACCCTCTAATAGATTTACCTCAGGGTCACCCGGGAGTGGTCAGGGGACCATTGAAGATGGTTATAAGCCAGAGGGTGGATCTCGCTTCTCCTAGCCTCCGAAGTGACTGTTAACATAAAACAAGTCTTCCACATCCAGTACTTGAGGGTAACCCACCTGGGGTCCTTAAAGTACTCAAAGGGCCACTTCTTCAGCATGACTAAAACCAGCGGTAGGTCCCAGTGTAGTAGGACCTGTTGCATCGCTGGCCTGTCGGTGTAGAAGGATGCAATGAGTGCAGACAGGTAAGGATCGCTACCAATGCGCACGTCTAAGATGTTGGCAACGGTTGAGGAGATAGCTAATCGAATCCCCTCCACTGTTCTTGAGCTCTTAACTTGTCTAGGCATATCATGAAAACTAGCCATCATGTACATGTAAGTGCGTGTGATTAAATCACGTGAACAATTAATGCTATCTATCTGCACCACATTTAATGGATGAACTTGACTTAGCCCAACAACTTTGACATTGACCTTGACCTTTCAGGTCACAAATTACCTTGACCCCTCGTGGCTGATACCCCATAGGACCTTGACACATGACGGTCCATATCACATAACCATATCATTATCACATTCATTCATATAATCAGCAACATTTTGTTTAATAATTTAAACCTTGACCGTTACTCTCACCATATTGCATTTTATCACTTTAACGAAGTGAAAATAATGGTTGCCATGGCAACGCCATATCTTCCAAACGGACACCTGTTTTGGGGTTTTTTTTTCTTTTTTTTTTTTTTTGTTTTTGTTTTTGTTTGTTTGTTTGTTTTTTTGTTTTTGGAAACAGGCAGAAATGAAAAGAGAAGATTCTACGCTATAAAAATCCATCAAAAAAACCTTTCTGGCAGAAGGAATGAAACCAAATCGAAAAAACGTCTATCTCAAAGTCAGCTGAGGGACTGTAAAAGGCACTAAAAATAATTGATCGTCAGTTTTCCTTAATTTGACATATCTTTGAAAAATACATAACTCGTAATTATGAGTAAGTGCAAAGCATGGCCAGTTTATGTTTACAGGTAAGATGCTGGCACAGCGCACAATGAAGTTTTAACCAAATGCATGTGTGACATATTGTAATGCTAAAATATCACCTTTAAACTTCTTTTAAATGCATAAATGATTTTATCATGGAATATACATATGGTGAACATGCTTATCGGGTATTGACCCAGCTAAATTGCATTGCCGTAGAGACATCATCACATAAATGAAAAGTCTTCTGATTTCTTAGATCTAATATATTTTAGAAAGCTTTATATGAAATACTAATTTTGTTGCACATGTTTTGTTTCATAATAGCATTTTTCATTGTGAAATTTTCATGTTTTTTCTTTTTTTGCAATGAAATATTTGTTCATTTCTTGTAGGTGAAAAACTACATGACTTTGATATATGGGTTAGCAAATCATTTTACCCTCTCAACTTTTCTGTTCAAAATGAGGTGCTCTTTGCTCATTATAAGGGGGTAGCTGAGAGCGGAAAATGGCTAAATCTGGTCTCTACCAAGGAACATATAGGAAGATACATCATTATCCAAATTCTTGGCAGCAGTGAAACGCTCAGTTTGTGTGAAGTAGAAGTTTTCAAAACAAGTAAGTCTGGAAAGTGATTAGGGGACTGTTTGCAATATAATTATAAGTGTATCTTAATATGTTTTTACAATACACCTCTTATTACAGGATTTTTTTCAAAAAATTACCAGTATTTAATCAAATGTTGGAACTACGTTCACACGTGCAAGTAATGCAAATGTGATGCGCACGAGGGATAAGTCAAAATTAGACACAATCAGTATCAGGTTTCTAAATGGTTGCAATTTGAACACAAAATTTATAGCACACGAAACATTTAAGGGTTATACTTGATACAGAGTTTTTGTAGGTTTATACACATTGCTATGGGACATTTTTTGCGGATCACTCACTATATTCATCACTTGCAGTGAACATGTGAGTACAAAAACATAGTTTTGCTGACGACAGGTGCATGTAAATATTTCACACGCTGTTGTCTTGTCGGGATGGGGGCATGATTACGTATCAATGACCAAGACGTAGGAATTGACATATGTTTATAATGTTGACATTTCAAGACACAAGCTGTTCTAGTAGGCTCAACCCAACAGCAAATCATGCGCAACAATTATACGTGATTTTTTTCAGAGAAAACGGAGGTACTTTCCAAAAACCCGAATTTACTGAAAACTTTATACTTTGCCCTGCAATATAATGTCACCAATGTGCCAGTACTCAATATACGGAATATCAAATTAAATATTTATAATATGTGGTCAAAGTGTTTAGTTACCGACGATCAGACATTAAAACAAGGACTACAAATATGTGGAGCCAGGACAATTTGCTATGTATGTTTGATGATTCAGGTTATTCCAAGACAAACTATTAATGGAGACTGCTTAAAATTCACATGGAACATAGTAGCCCCGTTTGGATGGAACATTAAATTGTTTTTTCTTCAAATCCACAATTACCATACACCACGCTGCAAATATGTTTATCTAGATATTGAAGAAACATCTGAATCTAATCATGCAGATCAATTCTATCGAAAATATTGTGGACGACTGAAATACGTAATTTTGGAAACTGATGTGAACAAAGTTTGTGTAAATTTTCAGCGCAAAACACTGTATTATTCAGTTGGAAAGGTTTTATATAGATATGACATTTTTGCGATAAAGAATGAGATGACCAGTTTGTCTATCGACATTCCCATGCCAATTGGTAAAATTCATTGCATAACTGAATGGTATGTCAGTAAGTATAGCACTGTGGTTATCACATTTAAAACGCAGACAGGATGGAGAATCCGACAAAGCGTTCGTGGTTTCCTTCATTCTGGCCTTTGCTCTCGGCTGGCATTTCATGATGGGCTCTTTCAATATGCCAGCACTATGTATGAACTCAATTCTGCCCGTCTTACTAAATTGTATCATTTTTCAACTCTCTATACGTCTTCGGCCCATATGATTCTATTCACATCACAATGTTTTTTAATGAATTCCCCTGCAAGGTGTATTATTGTAATTTACGGAAATTACACAACAGACATTGACAATATTTACCATGTTTTTTTGCCAAAGCAAAAAGCTTTCATCAAGAATGTCATTACCAATATGCATAAAAACACCCCAGTTTTGCAATTTTGGGAATTCAAAGCCCGTCAAAACAAGCACGTTCGGCTTGCGCTTTCCAGATTACATTGGGATGGAGAAATAATTGGATTATGTAAACATGGAGGCATATATGTACTTGATATACTTCCTTTCTCAAGCTGGACACAAAGAACATTTACAACTGCTGGACCGTTTTGTGGTGCGTTTGAAAATATTTCAAATGTTACACATGGAGGCACCATCTCTCTAACGTCCACCTCGTCACGTCTAATTGTCTTTTATTACACCTTTGAAATCAACGCGACATTAATGTTCACCATCGTAGTTCATGATACCATTTGTAAGGGTCTTCCAAATCCATGCTTACTTGCTAGAAACGTATATGAAGATAATGAAATCCATTTTCAACGACGCTCACGTAATTCCTTGTTTATCATGACACTCAAACGCCAATGCTATGTGATTTCTCTCTATCCACATTCCCCAAAGAAATGTAACATCTATCTCAGTAACAAAGCCTCAACAAATGAAATATTACTTGACCTTCATGAGGGTTCAAACTGCATGTCATTCTGCAGATGTCGCTCACTGATACATAAAAGTATTCGGTTTCTAGAGTGCAACCCTGTTCAACACATAATAAGGTTAACATCACTCTGGATTTACCTGGGCCTTCTTTATGCAGGGGGGTGGTGTGAACTGTTTGATTCTCATCTTGTATTGACACTTTATTTACGCCTCAGTTGTAAGTTTAGCATCATCAAAACTGGTACATATCACACATCGCCCTTGGTGAGTGAACTGAATTGTATGAATATCTTTGTGAAACAAGTCACTCACAAAATAGTCCTTTACATAGGATCAAATGGTTTTTTAATAGGACCCGATTGCAGAAATTTAGATCTTGTTCCATTTGTTTTGAGTGTCATGCCACTCAATATCCATAATTACACAATGAGAGTTTGGTGTTTTGAAAAAAGAAGTAGAACTTCTTTTATACTTGATAGAGCAAAATCATTTCAATTCAGACAAAATGCAAATATTGGTACTTTAGAATTCCTCATCAAAAAAGTCTGGAAGATGCAAAATAATTCTGGCTTTAAATGGCAATTTACTTTGTGTAGTCCACAAAGGATGTTAAGACCATACATATTTGAAATAACACAACCTAAACGACAGTGGTGCGACAGATGTGGTTATAATCTATCAATACAGTCACTCAATGGGTACTTTAGAAGATTTGAAAACATTCTTATAGGATCAACGTTAGCTCAAGGGGAATTTATGGCAAACACAAGAATGTCACTTGGACAAGCTGCGTTGTTGGAAAATCTACAATTTAGCAAATGGTCTATCACGGGGGATCCTGACTTTCCATCTGCCATCAATAACTTAAAACCAATTTTCAGTTTGAAATATGAAGTTAGATGGAGCTGGCTTAATGCTTTCTATCATTGCCGAAATACCGGACAGCAAATGATTTCTTTGCAGACAGAAACAACTTTTGCATTTTTAGCAGCTAATCTTTTCATAGATATTATGAAGTCTTCCATTTTATACCTAGGGGTAATAACTGTCCAAGTAAGTGGGCAATATTTCTTTCCTGAGATGTAACCAGGGATTCTTTTTTAATCCATCCATTCAAATGATAAAGTGATCAGAACTAAAAATGTAAGCAACTATCATATACATATTTTAGCTTATACTACAAGGAACTTCGCATTGGCATTTTAGCATAATTATATATATACATATATATATATACATATATATACATATATATATATTAATTACATATTATATGTATGTATATATGTATGTATATATATATATATATTAATTACATATTATATGTATGTATGTATGTATATGTATGTGTATATATATATATATATATGTATATATATATATATATATATATATATATATATATATATATATATATATATATATATATATATATATATATACATATTTAAGTGCCTGAGTATGTGTGCATCGTTTGTTTGTTGATTGTAGGAGCAAGTCAACATAACAACTAAAAAAACATGGATCGATCTGAATCATAAACTCACTAATTTTTAATGATTTTTTAAATAAATTATGTAGACGAAGTTATATTCAGCTATGATGGCAGAACGAGTCAGAATAATATTGTTAACGCATAATGATTATATTTCAGGGGCATAAGTCACACTGGATCAATGGTGATCCAGTAACAATTACCGATTGGCAAAACGATGTGAAACATACAACGGAAACACACTTACCTAAATTCCAAAGGAAAAAGGAAAAAAATCATTATCCAACTATCTTTTTGTTACGACATGCAGGGTGTATTAAAAAATTTTGTGGCGCCATGGTCATCAAGACAATATATGATTATTCAAACTGGATATTTATAAATTGTTCTTTTCCTCAGAAAAATGCACTGGTCATTTGTGAAAAAGATGTGAAACCAAAGGAGCAAAATGTGCCAAAAAATTCAATTGCCCTCACACTCAACAATAAATATTGCCGAAAGTCATGGAATATGGCAGCCTATAAATGCCTGCATCTTCTCTTTCACAAAACACCATCTAATATATATATGTCAATGAAAAAATGCATGCACTTGGATGTGGGGAATATCGCAGAACTTCCACCATACTTATTCACACAGGCAAATACTGTCAACCGGGAGTTATACCTCAGCATACATAGCCGTTCATTGGAGAAAAAGTATGGACGGGGGACATGTGACATACCAAATTTATCTTCATACAAATGCATATTCAAGTTGGAAAATAGGACACAGAGGGAATTGTTTAATCTTTTTGACGCTTGGAGCTGGTTCAATATAAAAGGGTATGTGTGGGTACGTTCAGGCTCCCACATATCTGTGGTGCACCCCAAAACATTCCAACTTTACCAAATGTATCCTGTTAAAACTCTTCATTTAAGAGCATGCTTTTTGGTCACCAAGTATCAACATATCTTGCCTCTATATGATTCATTTAATAACAAGACTGTAAGACAAGCACAAGGGGTGTTATGTGAAATCAAGGCATCAAATCAGATGAGCGACTGTACCCCATGGCAATACAAATGCCGTGATGGTGTGTGCATACTACAGCACCATGTTTGTGATGGACACTCTGACTGCACCGACTTGAATTCCAGTGGGAGTGATGAGGTGAACTGTGCTGCTATGGACCATGGATCAAATATCATGGCTTTAACCTGCCAAACAAAGAAAAAATCATGTCTCACTGGTAATGGGCCCTGCACATACATGTATTTTCAGTGTGAATCAGGTACCTGTATTCCCATTTCAAAGGCTTGTGACCATTTTCTCGATTGTGACGATGGTTCTGATGAATTTTGTGGTTTGAAACCGATTCATTTATACAGACTTGTAATACAGCTATCCAACAACACAATTTATAATGTCGGACCGAACAAATCAATCACAGAATTTCTCTTTGGCAGGCTTCATCCTGGCAGCTGCAATGACGTTAACTGGTTACCTTGCTCCGAAAGGCTCAACTCTCGATGTTTTCATAGGTCTGACGTATGTGTCTATGACAGTTTATTTAACAAAATGCTAACATGCGAAACAGGTGAACATCTCCAGCATTGTGACAGATTCTTATGTGGGGGCATGTTTAAATGTCCATTTTCATACTGCATTCCAGTACGCAAAGTTTGTGACACAACCTGGGATTGCTCTGGTGGTTTTGAAGAAATGCACTGTATGAAATTATCATGCAAATTTTTGTTTCGCTGCAAACACGAAACCACATGTCTTCATCCAAGGGATGTGTGTGATGGAGTAGTTCAATGTGCATACTCTTTTGATGACGAGCTTTTGTGTGATTACGTATGCCCTGCAGTTTGTCTGTGTTTTGGTTATGCGGCAAATTGCTCAAACAGTTATAACAACACAGTTCCTCACTTTGGGCACAAAACCAGATCAATTCTATTTAGCCAAAATATGTTGACACTGTGGAAACATACTATGACCATATATAAACATGTATTCGCTCTAGACTTAAGTAGGAATTATATGACAAAATTAGGAGCTAACTCTTTCAAAATGTTCCCTGCTTTAAGAAGATTAAATTTGAATTACAACCACCTTACATTATTACAATATGGGTGTTTTGTAGCAACAAAGAACTTGCTGTCTTTGTCGTTATCTGGAAATTATATCACGAAAATATGGCCATCTTTTCTCTTGGGTTTGTCAAGTTTACTCCATTTATATCTACGTTCATCAGGCATAAATTCCATTGATTCGGGGGCATTTATTGGGTGCAAGAACCTTAACAGCATTGACCTTTCCTTGAACACTATCTTCTATATTCATGAAGAATCCTTTGAGGCCGATATTGCTCTTCGTACGATAAATCTATCTGGCACAGAAATTATGCATGTTCGGCCCGCCTTGTTTCAAAGATTCAAATATCTTCAGTATATTTACAGCAGCCAAGAAGGTTTATGCTGTATTCCGTGGATTGCCAAGAAGTGTTATGCACTCATAGTCACCAGCAATACATGCCTTCCATTGATCCCAGTTTTTATACTTAAGGTTGTTAATTGGGCTCTTTCATGCGTCTGTCTTATTTTCAACCTTCTGGTCATTCTTAGTTTTATGAATAAAAACACAAACAGAAACAGGCTCATGAAAACATATTTAGCAGTCTTCAACAGTTTGATGTCAATCTTCATGATCATTATTGGAATAGGAGATTTAAGGTATGGCACACATGTGTCACTATATAAACGTGTTTGGCTTGATAGTAATCTTTGCAAAACTGCTGCAGCTTTCTCAATCATTTCTGTCTCTGGTTCAGCATATATGATTTCGTTAGTAACATTAGATTACGTCATATGTCTTGTGTTAGTGTTTCAAGTTAAACCTATCACAATTAATTTCGTAAAACGGCTGACACTTCTTGTACTTTTAGTATTGTTATTGAATACCATTTTTGCCAGTTTGTCGCCTTTATGTAAAAGCGCGGATATCAGTGCATTGTGTTCCTTATTTTTCCAGGACGCTGCTGGTTTTGAACAAGTTTTGAAATATGTTGTAATATTTGTGCACACAGTTGGGTGCGTTTGGGCTAGCATGGGTCATGCTGCATGTGTTCAAGCGATTTGGAAAAGCAAAAAACAATCTGATAGTTCTGGAAAGAACAATGCAGCTATATATTTACTCTCAGGAAATGTGATCAGCTATACTTTGTCAGGCATGGGATTTCTTATCTCCGTTTCAATGATACCAACATTATCTCACACCTTTCAAGTTACTTTAATCATTTTAGTGTTCCCAGCTGGTGCTATATTGAATCCAATATGTATGACATTTGTGACCAAGGAATTCAGATCTCACTTTTTATTGTCCAATAGAAGCGATCATCAAACAAAATGAGCAGTGCCAATACAGTACAGCAACAGATACTGCTTTAATTATTCAAATTTGTGTATTTTATTTAAAGTCCTATGTTTTGGATGCTCTCTTCCATTTGTATTCATTTTACAAACCTATCGTACAGTTATGCCAGGCCAACTTTATATTGTAACTCCATGTACAGTTATATCCCCCACCCACACATCCACCACCACGCACTTTAAATTAGGGCCAAACTACAAGGGTTCAGTTTGCTTGATCATTTTCATCGTTATTGGTTACCATGCACATAGTCCACCTCTTTGCGAAGATGGGAATATATGTTATCTATTCATTACAGAACGAGAAGTTGTGCGTTCAGTGATCAAAATAATCCACACTGCATGAAGCACCACATGGACTATTCACTGAATGCACAGCCACGAGTTCTTTAACTTGCTTAAAACATTCGATCCGTTGCAAATAATTACTATATTGCATGATATATGATGAAGACCTGGAATTTTTTATGATCTAAATAGTGTTTTCGGTCCAATTTTTGAACAATTACTGTGTGAAATATTCAACAGTTATTGGCTGCAGTCATCTTGTCTTTGACTGGCGTGACCTAGATGCGAAGGAGGAAACAAAGCTGCGTGGTCTGACTGCTATGAAATGGAAGCCAGACTGAAACACTGCGAGCTAGCGTGGCCACATGCATGGTGTATCGGAGTACAGATCAAAATGTGACAAGATCGCTTCTACCTAAGACCCTTTTTTTAATTGAGAAGTAATTTCGGACTTGAAATTTCTCAATGTTGAAGTTATCAGCTTTAGTATTGTTCTAAGAACAATATTGTAACGTCAGAAAATTTTTAACTTGCTTTTTGTTTTGTTGTGTTTATATATCAACTGGTGGCTGTGCGGGTACACTGAACTTTTCACTAGTTCTTGAAAAGGTGCCTGGCAATCTCGTGTGATTTGCAGTGCCAAAAACAAGTAAATTATAACTCTGTACTAGGCATTGGTAGTTTGTGTAGGGGCAATGGCTGGCTCAGGGACTTGCTGTCATAGACGGGATTTTCACCCTTGCAGTTGCAGAGCTCCAGGGGAAGAGCTTAATCTTTCAAAAGAGCTGCCACAAAAAAGAAGCAATAATTCTGAATCATGAGAATGAAGGTGGATTCAAAGAATACCATGCAAAAATATTAGACTTAGTCATGTTAAGATAATTAACACCAGGATGTGATGTGGCAGTCGTTTTTAAATTAATGGTCACATCACTGCAAGCAGCTAATCAATGTATGATAGTTTCTCACTACGTTGCAGGTCAGAGGCCTTATGCTGCTAAAACTCCAGCCTGGTTGCTCAGTCCCAAAAACTGGTAAGCAATCTTAATCTCTTTAACTATTGAAAAACACATATACAGTACATATATTACATGTTTTCTCTTGTAGTACCTAAAACATGATGGCACAAAACGATAAAAAACAAGAAGGTTAAGGCCCAAATCTGTGGGAGTTTTCCGACATCCGCCATCTTGGCATGATATTGGTTTACAGCAAGTACAGCAAGCAAGCCATGTTGTGAGTGGTTGGGGTATCTATATGACCACTTTTGCTTTATAATACAAAACCATGGGTTTTTTTCGATGTCACAAATCCCAGGGTTTTGCGAATTTTTTAAAACCATTGCGTTTCCGACGTCACAAAACCCTGGGTTTTGCAAATAATTAAACAAATTAACTGCAAAGCCAGGGTTATCATGACAAAGAAACCAGGGTTTTCGAAACAAAGTTTTTTCTACAGATTGGATAACAAAGCAAAACCCTGGGCAGTGGGCTTTTTGTTACAAAACCCAGAGCCTTGTACACAAGTCTCTGGGTTTAAATACGCTTGGTCTACAAAACCATGGGCTTTTTTGCATATTATTAAACAAAAATTTTAAATTGATCATATTTGTTGTTCAATCCTCGCCAGTTTACAAAACCCAGGGTTTTGTGCCAAATCCTTGGATTGGCAAGCAAAAGTCAGGATATTGTTACAAAACTCACGGTTTTACAGACAATTCCCTAGGTTTTGTTTTAAAACTCTGGGTTTTGTGAGCAAAACCCACCATTTTGGTAAAAATCCCTGGGTTTTGTGAATTATTGAATTGTACAATCTCCATATACACACATTGTCCTCTTATTTGTAATTTGGGAGATACACGTGGCCCCAGTCAGACAGTGATTTGTTGGTAATGAGCAGTAAGGAGGTTTTCTCGTAAGTTGATTGGCTTTACAGCCCTTTGCAACAACAGGAACCTATGAAATGAACCCTGCAGGGTTGGTAACAGGTTCCGCTATTCTAATCATGTGGTTCGGATCTAAATCAGGAGGCCTAAGGGGTTCTTTAGTCATACCACCTTGCAAAGAAATTGTTCCATCCACAAAAGAAATATTGGCACACTGTTTCGATTAAAAGTCTAAACCTAAAATACACGAGTATGCACATTCCTACAAATGTAGAATTTGTGCTGCAATTTGAGACGTGCTAAAGTTAACGTGAAAGTCACATTGCCAAGTATAGCAGTTTGCGACCCTTCCAACCCATGTAACAGAATGTAGCCAACTCTGCTGGAGTGGGAATTTGGCATCACATTTCTTTTCATGCTAGAAATTATCAGCAGACATAAAAGAAATGTCCACACCATAGTGTAAAATGCGGTGTTTAGGACTATATTGTACCAAAGGTAAAACATTTATATGCTTATCAGCACCTAGTTCTAGAGGCCCCACTGCAGCTTGCATGTTTTATATTCTGTTGGTACACATAGGACTACGAGAACGAGAAAGTAATTTTGCATTAACTGTCTTCAAAGTAGTCCTACCCCTAGCATTAATCAAACCTGCAAATTCTGAAACGAGGATAGAGGTAGGTGCCTCATCATATCCTGAACTCTGATTTGAATATCCTCGAGTGGGAAATCCATTTGGTGCCCCAACATTAGGATGGGCTTGAACTGGCACAGGCTGAACTGGCCTTGGTAATTTACTGGTGGCTTTAAACAACACTTTTTTAAGTTCCCTTACATATGACAATTGTGATCTGTCTGGAAGTTGCAAAGGTGCAAAAGTGCTGTAACTATATCAAATATCTTCCCTCAGGTGGTCGCCTGCAAAAGGTTTTGGTGCTAACACAGATTTTAAGTCTTCCATGGGGTCTGCCAGTTCTTGGGGGAAATAGTGTCAATTCTTGATGCGGCCCATAATACAGGTTAAGTACTGCTGTAACAAGTTTTTCCTCAGCATGCGGTGCGAGTACGGTAATGTCCACCGTGCCGTGAGGCTGGGATCTTGCAGTGTGTAATATTATGAAACATTCAGCATAGCTTACTGCTGAAGTTAACACCTGAAACCCGATCAGCTTCTGTGTGGTATCGCAGGTTCATTCATGGTCAGAGATCACCAGCCTACTTGAGGGATTATCACCAATAAAGATGCTATCTCCGAGACCGCTCATTCTGTCTTGTTTGTCGCATATACTTGTTAGCTGTGAATTTAAATATGTTACTGCCCATGTAAATATTATGTAAATGAATGTTTTCTTCATTTAAGATGGAGTCTGATGAGGAGTTTATTATAGTTGATGAAACTGCCAGTGATACAGACCAGAAGGTGCTGCAGGTGTCAAAGAGCAAGAAATTGCGTTCTTGTCCAATATGTCCTCTGAAGACTGATCTTGTAAAACGTCACGTCTACTAGGTTCACTTTCCCTTCTATTTGGCACCAACTTCAGCTTGCTGGCAGTGTGGAAAAAAGGAGGCTCTGACTTATAAAGTGGTGGATGGGCATGTAGGATGTCATCTGAGTCCAATACCATTTTTTAGTGATGAGGTGTTGGATTTATGGGTACGTCTGATGAATGGTGTGCTTCATTGACTGGCTGAGGAGTTTGGGAAATCTGTTCAAGGCCTCATACTGTTAGTTGCAGAAAGGATGTCTTTTCCAACACGAGATGCCCAGGTCACAGATCTGGAAAAGGAGCTGTGGAGCTATTTTGAGGAGGCACCTGAGTATCCTGTGGGTTCACACTCTACTGTATCTCTGCCCAGGGATGTAGGAAGTCCGTTACATTGGAGGGTGTTAAGTGCCTTGTTGACACAGTTATCTCCGGATAGAAGAAACGTTTTCAGGGAGCTGCAAAGTGAAGTAGGGGAAGTTGTTGGGAACTGGGCAACAGCATATGAAGTTGCAGATTCTTATTTTCACCTAGCAGAGTTGCTGCATAATGAGAAGAAGCGTAGCATGGAATGGGTATTGGAGAACCATCCAGTGCTTGAAAAACAGGTTCTGAAGTGTGCTGTGTCCAACTATTGCTATTCGTGCAAGTGGCCTTCTAAAAAGCATTGCATCAAATTTTGAAAGAAGCCAGAATCAAGGCAACCTACAGGGTGCATCCCAGATTTTGGCTGGAAGGTTCAGCAGGAGAAAGGATCTTCCTTATATTTTAAGGAGCTAATCACACAGATGGCAGTAGTTGCTGTAGGAGAGCTAGGGGTGAATGCATCACAGAGAGTGAGTCAAATACTGCCTGAAGAGGGTGTGGGAAGCGGTGCTACCATTAGCAAGGGAAAACAGGGCTGCCCATAGTGGTTTACTGCAGAGGCGAAGGAGCTCATAAGGAGGTATTGCAGATCCTGAGTCATTATCTGCCAAGGTTCCATCGGATCCATTGCCACTGTTTTATGGGGTCAGAGGAAGATATGGACAGCTGTATTGGAGCTTCCTAATATGCTATTTGGGATTACGGTGGCCTTAGCCCATGATCGCAGCAAGGAACGAGCTGGGTGGAATGCAGTGTTGCTTATGCCATTGGGGAAGATAATTTTGGAAACCGATTCTCTCTTCTTGCTGCCTCAAGAATACCAAGGAAAAGCTACAAGTAGTAATCCAGGGATGCTTCTGAGTACAGCCCTGCATTTAGCAGAGATCCTTAATCTCCCACTGAAGCTGGTCTGCAAGATATTCACCAGGAATGCCTGTCAGCTGTATGGATTGAGTTGGCCCAATTAGGAAGCTGCAATGGATGGGAGACGGCATTTCCATTTTCTGAAGTTGTTGGCTGATAGCAGTTTGCTGAAAATTATCTCAGGGTTCATAGACTGCTGTGCATATGAATATATTTTTGTTTGGACATGACACTGATTTTAAAGATAATGACTGCAAAAGTATTTACATGAGCTAATCATTTTTTTAATTTCTATTTGCAGATTTATCATGGAACGTTGTTTGGTGAATGGAAACGAGAATGCTGAGAGCATATTGAAGCTTGCCTCTTTTTTCCATCTTCATATATTTCAGTATCAGGTGCATGAGAGTTGCAATATACATTTAGATGTAATGTGATTGCAGGAAGCTGGTAATATGATTTGATCCTGTGCTGGTTTTTCTTTATAGAAGTGTTGCATTGCATGTTATGGTAAAAGGTGGTTGTTTTCTTCCTAGAGGGGGAAATGTTTTCACATACCTTAGTCACTGTCATATTTAATCTTATAAGGTGGCACGTATTGAGATATGGGTCATGGGAATATGATATGCATGATTAACTCCCAGGGACAGTATCTGGTAAATCAGTTATAATTGTAAATAGTGTACATAGCAAGTTCTTTAGACCTGGGGAGAATGTGGTAATGGAGCATAATTATGTTGACCTGCTGAACTCATGAATAATATATATAATGGGGGTCTCAGTATGAGCCATAGCGGGAACACTGAGTGAGAGAGCTGGTGCAGGTGATATGAGGCTTCGCAGAGTGACCACATGCATAGGGGCCGGTTGATTTCTTCTGACGGTACCCAGGCGGTTGATTTTTTCCCGCCATACATTAGGACATTAATCTCGGAACATTGAATGTAAGAGGTCTTAATAACCATCATAAACGCAGGAAAATTTTTTCATGGATCGAAAACTGTAATTTAGATATAATTTTCCTACAAGAGACCTATTGTACGGAAAAACTGAAACCATATTTTGATGCTGGATGAAGGGGTCATGTAATTCATGCAACTACAGATTCAAGCCATAGCAGAGGTGTCAGCATTCTTTTGTCACAAAAAATAGATGTTAAAATTTTGAACGTTCATAAGAGCAATGATGGTAGGAGGCTACTTGTAAATGTTGGACTGGGTGAAGAAACATTAACATTGGTTAATGCCTATGCCCCAAATGATGAAAAAAATAGAAAGGAGTTCTTTAATCGGTTAACAAAATGGACAAGAGAATTTACAGCAAATGATGAAAATATTATAATAGCAGGTGATTTGAATTGTTGTTTAAGAGATATGGATCGTAGTCCTGATACAGGCTCAAGGGACAAAAGTAGAAAAAGCTTAAACAAGATGATGCAGAAACTGAGAGTACATGATACATGGTCCAAACTGTATCCAATAAAAGGAGGCTTCACTTTTTATGATAAAAAATATGGCACTAAAAGTAGGCTTGATTATATACTTGTGTCCAATAACTTTTTTGTATCAGAAAAAAATGCTAAGGTCAAACATGCAGTGGGTGCAGATCATGAAGCAGTCATCATAACTTTTAAAATGGTAGGAAATGAAAGGGGCAAAGGCTACTGGAAGTTTAATGCTGCCTTGCTTGATGATGAAAAATATGGCCAGGAAATGGAGAAGAAGATTATTGATATTATTGATATGTATCAAGATGTAGAATCAAAAAGACTACTTTGGGAAATAGTTAAAATTGAACTGAAAGAGTTCACAATATGCTTTTCCATATTAAAGGCTAAGGCCAAAAATAATAAAATAGAGGCTTTACAGAAAGAGTTGGATGATGTACTTAATCATCTAAATGAAGAACCAACCAGTGTGCCATCACTTGAAAAAAAGAATACTTTGAGTGAACAACTGGAAAACATATATGATAAAAAGGCAAATGGTATAAAAAATACGCGCAAGGGTAAAATGGGCAGAAGAAGGGGAAAAAAGCACTGAATACTTCTTGAGGTTAGAGAAAAAGCATCAATGTTTTAATGTAATAAAGAGATTGAAAGATGGTGATCTCATAGTGTATAAAGACAGTGAAATACTTGATGCTCCAGCGAACTTCTATGAAAAATTATATGCTAAAGATTGTGCACTAATTGATGTGGACAGATATTTACAGAAAGTAAATGTTAACAAAACTTTGTCTGAAAATGAGAAGCAGTTGTGCGATACTGATATTTCTGAAGATGAAATATCAACAGTGATTCATGAACTTAAAAAGAATAAAGCACCAGGGTTAGATGGTCTGACACCAGACTTTCATAAGAAATACTGACATGTGCTTAAATCTCTTTTCATGCATATGCTAATGGAAGTTTTTATTGAAGGTGAACTGCCTGATTCCTCAAAAAAAGCTGTATTAGCTCTTATTTTCAAAAAAGGTGATAGAGTTCTATTAAAGAATTACAGACCAATAAGTCTAATGAACTATGATTATAAATTAATCGCCTTTGCTCTGTGTAGAAGGCTACAGAAACTTATACCAAATATCATCCATACTGACCAAACAGCATATATAAAAAAGCGATTCATTGGATGCAATGCAAGACTGATACAAGATGTTATGGATTACTCAGAGTTGCACAGAAAGAAAGGTGTCATGTTAAGTTTAGATTCTCAAAAAGCATTTGACACGGTTAATTGGGAATTCATGACTAAAGTTTTAGAGAAATTTAACTTTGGACAGGACTTTATAAAATGGATTAAGATCTTGTACAAGGATCCTAAATTAGTAATTAAGAACAATGGATGGTTATCTAGAGAAATCAATCTCAGTAGAGGTATTCGACAAGGATGCCCTATTTCAGCCCTCTTGTTTATCATGGTAGTAGAAATAATGGCAATAAATATAAGAAATGATGATAATGTAAAAGGCTATAAAATATACAAAAGAGAAATCAAGATCTCACAATATGCTGATGACTCTACAATTCTATTAAATGATGTGGATGGTATTCCATATGTACTAGACATAATAAAATAATTTGGTGATGTTGCTGGGACTAAACTTAACTTAGAAAAGACTGAAGGGATTCTATTAGGTTC
Organism: Hermodice carunculata; assembly: GCA_964020975.1. Lineage (NCBI taxonomy): Eukaryota > Metazoa > Annelida > Polychaeta > Eunicida > Amphinomidae > Hermodice > Hermodice carunculata. The sequence goes on along the minus strand of OZ026626.1, from coordinate 75,558,415 downwards.
TCTTAAAGATAATCTTACCGAGATGAATGGTATCCGTTTCACTAATAAAGCTATTAAATGCTTAGGTATATACATTGGGCATGACAAGAAAGAATGTCATGAAAAGAACTGGTTAAACAGAATGAATAAAATGGAACTACCGTTAAAAGACTGGAAAAACAAAAAGCTAACATTATTTGGGAAAATATTAATACTTAAGACATTAGCTTTATCACAGCTAACATATGCATTTAGCATTCTTTCAGTACCGGAAGAGGTGACTAAAAAGGTTAAGCAATGTCTTTTAACTTTATATGGAAAAAAAGAGACAGAATAAAAAGGGACACCTTAATTGGATGTACCAGTGAAGGTGGACTAAATATGGTTGATATTGAAAGTAAAATTGCATCATTTAAATGTGCATGGATCCACAGATTACTGTTTCAAGATGGAAATTGGAAAGCTATTTTTGAGGATCAGATGGAGTTAGCAGGTTTGGATATACATGTATTGTTCCATAGCTACTACAGGAATGTTAAAAAGTTAAATGATAATCTTAAAATTAACCATTTCTATCTAGAGATCTTCCAAGAATTTAACAAATGTAAAAATACAATAAATGTTCTCAAATTTACAGATGACAAACTGTTTTCACAAGTAATCTAGCTAAATGAATGTTTCATGAATAAGGGTAAATGCCTATATTTTAGTAATTGGATCAAAAGTGGTTTTGTGTATGTAAAAAAATTTTTTGATGATAAAGGTGAGTGGTTAACTCCACAAGTTATTGTAAACAAACTCACAACCAAACACAACTGGTTATGCGAGTTCCTACTTATTAAAAAAATCATTGGAAATGCTGTCAAAAACTTTGACACGAAGAAAGCTTGTTATATTAATATGCCACAGAGACACTTTTTGTTCTCTCATGGTAATGTTCTTTGTAATATTAAAGACAAAAAATCTGGCTATTTTTATGACATATTAGTTCAGAAGAAATTTAAAAAGCCTTCATTTCAACATAAGTGGAAAGTAGAATATGAGTCAGCCAATCTTGAGATTAACTGGACAAATGTATATCAGCAGAAAATCATATTTATTAAAAAATATTGTAAAAAGCTAGCTGAATTTAATTACAAATTATTAAATGGCATGATCCTCAGTGGTAATATATTGTGTAAATGGAACACAAATATATCTAAGTTCTGTAGCTACTGTGATTATGTAGAATCAACTGAACATCTTCTTTTTTCATGTCAAAGAATACAAAGGATATGGAATTTGTTCTCTGAAACACTTTTATTTAAGATTGAGTGGAAACATATTGTACTTGGGTCGGCATGGAACTGCAATACAACAAGGTTTAGAAATTTCATTTTATCAGTTGTTGCAAGAAGTATCTTTGTTGAAAGAATTAAATGTTATAACTCAGCTAATGACAATTTTAACCAAGTAAACCCTCTACTAGTAATTAAAGAATCTTTGTTAATGCACCGCAAAATTTGTGAACTGTCATTTCCAAATAGACAGTGGCTGAATAGGTTCGATATGGTAATAAGAAAAATTTCAGTAATTTAAGCTAATTGTGGTTCTCTCCACTGTATGAGCAATTCAAATCTATAACAAGTGGATTACTAATAAGTCTGACTGTGAGGATCTTTACCAAATATGTACTGAAATGTAGACTTATGCTTAGAAAACAGATTTCTGTCATTGTCTACTATCTGATATTTGATTTACTTTGTATGTAATTATGATTTATAATGTATTTATCTGTATTAATAAAAGAAAAAAATTAATCTCGGAGTCTGCTTCACTTACCCCCGCATCCAAGAAGTGGCACAGTGGATCTCGAAGGTCAGTGGTACAAATTTACTACAATATCAATGCCGTTACTATAACAAACCCTGAGCCGCTGTAATTTTACAGTTGTGACGATCTAGTTACGGTATATATTTATGTTACAGATATGCCAAGTATGTCCAAGGAAGTGCTGGTGTGACCATTTTTCTCTTGCTAAAAAAGTACAAACTTTATACCACATAAATAGATAATTGAGGAAAGAAATATGAAGATCTTTAGGCAGATCATTCCAGAGGAAAACTGGATTGGCTTCAAAATAGATGAAAATGCTGTAAACATGAGAAACCCTGATACTGGAGTTATGTGTATCTGTTCATATATGTTTTGCTTCATATATTTGTTCATATCAAACAGACACACAGTCGATTAATGGCTTAATTATACAATGGCCGCATATGGATTCAGTGGTAGTAGCCAATAGGTCTATACCATATTCCTTCCAACTGTAACATGCACCCTCATAGAATCAATAATTGAATTGTGCACTGACATGCATCTCACATCCGTCTTGTTTGACCATCGCTGTGACTGTGTTAAAATGATTTGAACTCAGCACAGCAGGACCTTGCTAAATGGAGCACCGATCCAATTCGCTCCTGGGAAGATTACTTCACGACTGGAACAATAACTTGCCAAGCCTGACAATTAGAACAATAAATCATAAATTACCTATAGAAAAAGGCCGTCATAGAAGGATACCTGGACAACAGCAATATTGTACTCTTTGTTCAAAGCATTTATTAGGAGACGAGTTTCATTATTTGTTCGAATGTACAGAAAAAGTCCAACTCAAAGAAAATAATTCCTTCCACAGTACTTTAGAAAACATCCTAATTATTTGAAATATTACTTACTGGGGAGCTCTAGGTTTAATGTAAAAATGTTGATCAAATTATGTATAGCTTAATTTATATCGGTAATATTTAAAGTATTGAATATATAACTGAGTACTCCACTCTCATACATATTTGTTTTCTTCAATTGAATGATCTCCTTACTGCTAGTCCTGTTTCATATTTACCTGGGTACTATATAATTATTTATTGTACTATTATGCTGAGTTAGAAAAATATACCTTAATTTGTAATTTGTATATTAATTAACAGACCCAATACCTCGGTCGAGGTCACAGGTTATAAAGAACCCTGAACTTGAGTTCATCCATCGATCAACAGAGAGCGACCTTCAGAGGTTGTTCTTACTGCTCTTACGGCTGCCACAAGTTTAACTGATTATGACAAAGTTGGCTTATGCTAAATTGCCATAACTGTAGCCACTTTGTTTATTTTTGAAAAGTGACACAACACAAGTTATAGGCCTTTATGCACTTAATGTAATCTTGGGGGAGTAACAGTTATTCTTCCAAGATGTAAAAGTACTTTCACCCGCCTGGACTGTTTTCCGTTACCCAAGATATGGTGTGTTATCATTTTTATTCCAGTGCTTCAACCCCTGCACTGGTTTGTCCGACAAGGACTTGTACGAGTATGTTAATATGACTTTCAGATTCAGCGACTCATACATTCCATTCAAAGCCACAGTGTTTACAGTCTTTCAAACGAGATCTATCTCAAACATAAGAGTCGAAGTTCCCCCAGCCTCCTTTTGTGGCAACAATGAATGAACCTGGAACTGATTTAAACACGTCAAACATGTCTAATGATGAAGGTTTAAACTGCTGATTTGTTGGCAAATTTTGGAGGTATTGATGTAAATGACTTCAACAAGATTCCTGGACTTGGTAAGAAAGACAGTGATGATAATCAGAACATTCAAGACTTTCCAATGGTGAAAAAGTCCAATTATTTCGACCTTGATGGCCTAAAACATTTCCTTTGAGAAAACAAGAAAAACTGGACTCAATTTAGCCAAAATATTCAATCGATCAATGCAAAATTTGATCAGTATAATACTGTAATGTAACATCTGGCAAAAGAGGACTTGAGCTTTGACATTACCTGTTTACAGGAAACTTGGTTATCAAAAGACAGCAATTACATTTTATTTAAACTGGATGAGTATGACATGGTGTACCGAGGTTTTGATAAAGGAAGGAGCACTACTCAAGGTGGATTAATGATTTATATAAAAGAAGGAGTAAATTTCAAAATAATGAAGAAATTAGACAATTATAGAATGTGGGAAGGTATTTTAATTGCTGTGACTTTTAACAAATTCGCAACATTAATAGGGAATATTTATTAATTATAGACGACTTGTTAGACTCATTCCTACAAGAATTACATGAAGTACTGGTTCTGCTGAATACAGAATATGAATATATAATGTTGTCAGGTTACTTCAACATAAATATGTTAACCATTAGCCACAAATGAAAAGTTCAATATTTCTGTGATCTCATTACCAATTTTTACATGATACCAACCGTCACATTTCCCACACGGTTTGATGACAAATCTGCCACATTGATAGATGAAATATTTACCAAAGTGTCTCGTACTTTCCACAGAATAACATCTGGTATTTTATACAGTAAAGTATAAGACCATTGTGTACCTTTCACCTCCATTGATTTACAGAATAAAAACAATCTATCACATGCCTAATATGTTAGAACTTAAATATTGCAACAAGCCTAAGGCTACTAAAGACTTTCTCAAAGAACTAGAATCAGTCAACTGGTAAGGATTTTCTTATCATAACATAAGCTCTGATACTAATGTAACATATAGACAATTCAGTGAGAAATTAAACTAGGCATACTGTACCCATTTTACTCAAAAAAGGTCTGTTTTAATAAATACAAACACAGCAAAAATAAATGGATGCATACAAGTCTATTGCATTTAATCACGTACAGAGATTGACTATACAAAGAATTACACTCAACTTCAGTTGACTCTCCAAACTAAGAAGCATTAAAGACTAATTCAAGGACTTGTAATACAATTTTATGGACATTAATTTGAGAAGCTAAACAAACATACATTTTTGAAAAGTTCGATAATTGTAAAAATGATATAAAAAAAGGACCTGGGAAACTATTAATTCGGTGATCGAATACAGAAAAGGGTATAAAACTCTACCTAATTATTATCTGCATTAGGGAAAAAAACTTGCAGAGACCAAAGAAATAGTGTCATGTTTTAATCAATTTCATGCAAATATTGGACCATCACTAGCATCTAAAACAAGTGATGATGTAAAAAATCCATTTAATAATTATCCAAAAACCCACATGACAACTACGGGTATTTTTGTCACAAAACATTTAATTGATTCTATTTTTATTTATATCTTGTTTTTCTTTTTTGGTTTTGGAATATGTATCAAATACATTTTAAGTAAGTAGCAATGTAAGGTTACTAGGTTGGATTAGAATATTTCATGTGAAAGATCTACTATTACATTTTAACTGAAACAAGTTCCAACTATTGACTATTGAAATGTAAATAAAACAGGTATGCTGAGTGTATTGAAATGCAAAGGAGGTACGCTCGCGGAGTATATATGAAATGTAAATGAGATAGAAATTCGCTGGGCATATTGGGAAGGCATACTTTTCCCGCAGTCACGTTTTGCTTTCCCGCCCACCCACCTGGAACATGATGCAATAGATTCTTCTATTGTATATGCATAGTGGATGGTTAATACAAATGTAGCATGTATGATAATGTTGAAATTATGGTTCATTTAATTAATTGATACATGTTTTATGCAATTGGTATTTTCAGTTAAAATTTTTCATATTTGGTTTATTTTCATATGTATATTCATTGTTGTTTTGCTTTTGATTTCGACTAGGCGGGACATTTGTTTTTCTTTGGTTGCTGTTTGTTAGTTTGTTACCTTTTTTTTTCTTCTTTTTTTTTTCTATTTTTCTCTGTCATGTCCTGTTGTTCTACCTAATTATTCTCTGCATCAGGTAAAAAAACTTGCAGAGACCAAAGAAATAGTGTCATGTTTTAATCAATTTTTTGCAAATATCACTAGCATCTAAAACAAGTGATGATGGGAAAATTCCATTTAATGATTATCTGAAAACCCACATGACAACTACTTTCCAGTTTGATACAGTCAGTGAGATCACAGTACAAAGCACCATTGACAATTTAAAATCAAAAAATAGTTCTGGATATGATAAAATATCAACTAAAATCCTAAAACTGTCTTGTCACCTCTTGAGATCTCCACTGACAGTATTAATAAACCAATTGTTAATTTGTGGGGCCTTTCCAGACAAACTTAAAGTTGCAAGGGTCATTCCAGTTTACAAAAAAGGAGATGACCATGATATAAACAATTATAAGCCCATTTCATTATTACCAGCAATTTCAAAAATATACGAGAAGATTGTAAATAATCAGTTATATAGATTCTTTAGCGAAAATAACTTATTTTATAAACATCAATATGAACTCCGTAAAGAACATTCTACAGAATAAGCATTATTAGATTTTACTGACAGATTAAACGATCACCTAGATGAGAATCAAATTCCCCTAGCAGTTTTTTCTAGACCTGTCCAAGGTTTTGACACTATCTATCATGAGATTCAATTAACCAAATTAAGACATTATGGTATAAAAAACAAAGAATTAAACTGGTTCAAAAGCTATCTGTCAAATAGGAAACAGTTTGTTGAATTTGAAGATGAAACTTCCTCATTACTACAGATAACAACCAAGGTTCCTCAAGGATCAATTCTTGCACCTTTGTTGATCATCATTTATTTAAATGATATATCATGAACTTCAAACTTCAACATTATTACATTTCATGCCCACTGTTCACACCAAATAATCTCAATTAATTTGCAGAAAACCTTGAATTAACAAATGGAGCTGAACAAAATATCTGTAACTGGCTTTAAGTTAATAAGCTATCACTAAATTTACATAAAACCAAACATATGATCTTCCATTTTCAGCAGAAAACCCTATTACAAAGGGAAATTCCAAACAGTAACCTTGAGATGAGTGCAACTCCTATAACTTGAGTCACACAAATGAAGTTTTTGGGAGTACTTGTTGACAGTTGTCTAGTCTGGAATCAACTTATCAATGAGTTTGCAGACAAAATATCATGAATTAGTTGGATTTTAAGAAAACTGAAAAACTATCTACCAACTAATGTTCTGGTTCTGATTTATAGAAGTCTTTAAGAATCTCATCTTTATTATGGGATATTATTATGGGGCTTTGGTAACTTGAATTGGTTGCAAAAAGTGCAGAAACAAGCTATTAGGGCAGTAGTTTAAACCACATATAATGTGCGTACAGATCCCATTTTAAAAAATCTATTAATAATGAAAGTGAAAGATTTATTTTATTTTTCATGTTTGAAAATTTACTATAAATTTCACAATAATCAACTACCTTATTACTTTCACAGTTTTCACTTCAATCTAGCAAATCGGGTTCACCTGACCATAAGAAATGTTGGGGCTCCCAGTATATATAGAGGAAATCAAATTACAAATATACCAAACCTGAGACTCACATTCCGATTACAAGAACAAAAAAAAAGATTTTACTAGGAACTGTATTGGGGTAGGGGGGCACACACTCAACATCAGAGAGTGTGTGTGCATCAGACATTTTTATATAATCTGCTATCTTAACACTATGCCAGATGTAAAACTGTACCCTTTCTTAATCCTGTAATGTGTTGACAAGAGTGCTGCATTGGTGCATCTCAATGGTTAACCATATCTTAATCCTGATGTGTACATTTTGGGGGGTCTTTCTAATCCTGAGAGCAATGAAAACAGGGCCTTTCCTACAACGCATACGCAGTAAAATCCTACATGGAAGTAGATTTAAACCTTGTACAATCCCCCCCCCCCCCGGGGGATTGTACAAGGTTTAAAATGGCAGATTTGATAAACTCTGATGTCCTCCAATTAAATTTGTTAACTCTGGTTGTGCCACAACTTTTTTTTCAGAAACACTGCCTAACTGCCATATACCGAGTTTTTGGTATGTTATGTAATAGGGTCTTGGCAGGGTCTTGGCAGTTGACCAGGGGATACCAAAATATAGGTATATGGCACTACCAGAGTGAAGGGAGATAACCAGAATACATACATACATACATACATACATACATATGTATATATATATATATATATATATATATATATATATATATATATCATGTTTGGGTCGATTAAAGTACTATAACAGGCTTGTATAAATACTGTATCACAGGCATAAAAGATACAGTGCTGCGATATGATGTATCGATACTCTTCCAGTGGTATCGACACTCTGCAGGTGGTATCGGTACTCTTCCGGTTTCATCGGTAATTGTGTTGATGAGGAGTAAAACTTTCTGCAAATGCTGTTCTTATTTTTGCTTTGTGTATTGAAATGTACAAATCGACCCAAACATGAGATAAAAATTTTATAGCATGCTTTGTAGACGATATGAAGTAATCAACTCGCACTGGATACCATATAGCAATACTCGTTCTCTTCGCTCGCTTGTTCTGCTGTATGCCATCCAGTGCTCGCTGATATACTTCATATCGTCAACAAAGCATGCTATAATCTATAATAAAAGTTGCCTAATCTATAATATATATATATATATGTATATATATATACGAGCGAATAGTTAAACAAAATGTAATCAACCATTATAATGAAGGTTGTCAGGTAGCAAACTTATATTCGCAAACTTATTATGTGAATGTTTACAGTCATACAGGTTATTCGTTCATATCAAATTTAATTTGGAACCCAACAAGTTTGTTAACAAATACTGCTAACAATTTCTAAGGTTGTCATTTCTATGAAATGAAACATGACTCTTATGCAACCCTTGAACATCTCAATAAATTTACATACATTATTTGAACCTCTATTCTTGGTTTCACCATGACATCACAGGCACTGACCTACAAATCTCTACTAGGTGGATACTATTAGTCATTCACTGTTTTAGTGTGAAATACAGGAAGTATCTCCTCCAAAGACAGCTGTATTAACCGAGGCGAATCCAAGGGTAATACAGCTGTCTTGGGGGAGATACTTCCTGTATTTCACACTAAAACAGTGAATGACGATTTTATCCCATTTTTGATGATGTAATTTCATGCCCGAAAAATACACATGTTCGACCCGCTGCTGCTGCAGTTCACTTAACAGTCCGCCATCATGTTGTCGTCTGCAGCGCGTCAAGGCTTGTATCGCATGACAGAGACTTCTGGTGGATGATCGATGCACTAACCAGATAGGGAGATACAGCGAGAATACCACTGTATTCCCCGGCCAGTTACGAGAATACTGCTGTATTCCCCGGCCAGTTACGAGAATACCGCTGTATTCCCCGGTCAGTTTCAGGAATCGCGCTGTATTTCACCTTGCAGTAATTAATGCAGAAATAAGGGTAATACAAAGAGTGTACCATAGCTATTAACCAATCAGAAGCCAAGGATTCTATCAAAAATGGGATAAAAGTGTGTATTCCCATTCATTTCCATGTTAAATAGGCCTTTTTTGGGTGCAAATCACTCAGAGCTGGACAAAGATTTTGAGTTGAAAATCACTGATGCTTTTAAACTATACTCTGCTCTATTAGTACATGGGGTTTAATAAAAATTTGAAGTTCGGAAACTGTACTTTTGACTCTTGTGGTCCAGCATGTTTTACATAGAATATATAGGTTGCTACAGGCTTGTTTGACCCTACTTCTTGTTGTCAATGCATGCTGTTCACGCCTTTTGTTTCGCTGAGTGCCTTGAGTGCCAGGATGGTGAATCCAAGAATGGCCATGCATCAATATTTTTCTGTAGGATAGGCAAGGACTACATGTAGATCAAATGGTTCTGTCCCTGCCTAAAAGAGGGCACTGCAGTCACTGGAGGGCTAGGGTTGTGTATTCCCATTACTTTACATTGTAATTTGCAACCTAACAACTTGAGAACAACTGCAGATACAGACACCAAATTTTGCATAGTAAATCCAAATGCATAACTACATACCTCACAAAAACCATACAACCACAGCTGCTAAAGGGACTAGTTTATAAAAGGTTACTTTAATATGCAAACCAATGGGAATACGCAGCTCTAGGCTAGCCCTCCAAATTTTTGTGTGTTCGGCTGTATATTGGGGTGAATACACACTTCTGAATTAATTCTGACCTTTCCTATTGTGTAGGTGGCTATCTAGCCCCCAAGGGACGTCCCCACGCTCTCTCACAGAGCGTGGGGAGGTCCCTTGGGGCTAGTGCCAGTAGTGGCTATCCTGAAAGCGGCTATAGCCTATACTGACACTGTACAAGCCTTGCCCTTGGCTTTGGAGTCTCCTCAACAATACTAGTAATAGCAGTAGATAGTTTGAACTGAATGTATATACATGCATTGTATACTGTATTGTTGGAACAAAATGAATCTTGAATCTTGCTTTCGCGGTAGCAGCTACATGTTGTCCAGGACGGAAATGGCAGTGAACTACAGTGAATGGTCTCGTGCGCCTGTGGTTTCACCCCTGGAGACGGACAGTGCCAGGGGTCTCACTACCTGTAACGGCTGTACGGAAAATGGATGGGAAAGAAACGTTCTGAACTAATCAAAAGAGACATAAGCAATTCCGATAGGCATGGTTATCTTCTTCATGTGCAACGAAAATGATAGAGTACACAGATTGCCGGATAAATAGCATACGGATAGACCTGGTCCGGTCTTCGCCGTGGTGGGCGATAATGGAGGGCTGTCAACTGACTCCGACATGCAATGTGTAGATCTTTACCCACAAACTCATGAACACATTTATGGCTACGGAGGCAATATATTCTTGTCAATTACACCATGAGAAAGTAAAATAACGGTACTGTCCTCAATTGAAATTCGAATGATAAGGACACAAACCATTACGGAAATCTTACAGAATTTGTCCAACAAAATTTGAGGCAGACAAAACCAAGCGGTAAATTCGTCGAGGGGATCACCCCTGACAAATTAACAAATTGTGTGCGCATGTTCACCACGTTGAGAGAAGACGACGAGCAAGCAGCCCATGTTATCAGGTGTGTGGTGTCACAAGCAGCGGAATCAAAATGGGAATTATCTGGTGTTTGGACCCGGGTGTTTGGACTTGATTGGCCAGGTTTGTACCACATAATAAAGACTAAATCAGCGCGGGATGGGACAGGTGCTCGATGTTATTGTGGCCGATTCCTAAAATATTTTGACGGGGTTAGCGTGAGTAACATTAACAACACTCATGTCAACAACAACAACATGACTCCGTGACTGTATTTGAGTTCGACGTCTTTCATGTGCAGACAGACATTCTGTTTTTCCTTCCTTCTGCTGGACGGCTTTTTCTCAGACTCGGACATCATAAAAGCAACAGAGCTTTGAAAATTTGTGGGGACACTGCATCGGCGGTGAACTTGGGTACAGCCTAGCCCCAAGTTACCTCCCTTCAGGCCTACGCTCTGTTGGCTTGCGGATCTGCCAAAACTAACACAAGTTACAGAGCGTGGGGATCGAGGTCCCTTGGGGCTAGGTACATTCGTACTTTGGGACAATTAACAATTTTAAAGTTTAATTTCTTCAAAACTTGTAGGTAGACAGAAAATTTCAAATTGTGCCTTGAGACACAAAGTTACATAGTCTTGGGTCATCTTACCCATCCAGAAACAAACTTGTTAATTCTAATAATTGATGAGGAGGGAGTTTGTGCCTGCTTATAATACTTCGAAATATTATTGACATCCAACGTCAGAAAGCAGCCGGCCCTGACAAAATACCCTGTGTCGCTTGCTGAAACTGTTGGCATCTTAACTTGCACAGGTCTATACTTACAAAGTTACTTAGGCAATCAGTTGCCACTGGGCGACACCCGTCACCACGGGCAAAGGCTTGTTAGCCTTGTATTGCCCCAGGTGAAGATTGCCTTGCATGTGTGTTGTGTAAACTACTAGAACACATTCTCAATTCACACGTCAGACGTCATCTTGACCACCATGGCATTCTCACACCTTTCAACCATGGATTTTAAGTAAATCATTCATGCCAGTCACAGATACTCTGTACCACACATGGTATATCTTCACTGCATGGGTGTCAAACTTCAGTCTTCAGACAGAATTCAGTCTTTGGAGCTTTTAACATGCCATTGTTTTCTATTGGAAGAGTTCTAATTTTGGCCATTTTCAGTCTTGGCAGGGCAGGACCTCCAACATCCATGTCACAGTCTGGGTTGACAAGAAACATCAGGTTAACATTGCTATTCTCGAGTCGACTTTAGTAAGACCTTTGACACCATACCACTTGGGCAGTTACTCCACAAGCTGAAATTATGAGATGTCGAAGGCCAACCACTCGTTTGAATAGAAGCATTCTTAACATCAAGGAGCCAGTGTGTTGTGATAGAGAGCGAGTGTTCCAGACAGAACAGGGTCTGTTCTGGTGTGCTGCACTGCACTGTACAGTGGTACCTGCAATTTAAGACTACCCCTAATGCCAGGCAAAAGTGGTCACATATGACAGGTGGTCTTTCATTGCAAGTAAATTAGCAAAGAAATGAAAGGCCAATGTCTTGAAAGGGTGGTCTTAAAAACTAATGTGGTCTCTCATGAGAGGTGGTCTTTAGAGCAGGTACCACTGTACTGGGTTCTCTGTTAGTTTTCGTCCATTTTACATCCAGATAAAAGTATATGGTTGTTTGCGGATGATTGTTATATCGCTCAATTCCTGACTCTTTCAGACCATGCTCAACTTCAAACACAACATACACGTCTTACAACAATAGGGGGACTGCTACCTAAGGCATGTGCTTGAACAAAAAAAAGTGTAACATCATATAGGTCAGCAACCACCAACAAGAAACTACTTCTACCTGCTGAACATACCTATGTTGCCAAATACTTAGGAGTAACTTTGTCTGATTGTTTTTCCTGTCAACTCCACGTTGCTCACATTACCTCTAAGGCACACCAATGGCTGCATGGGGTTTGTAAAGCGTAACTTACGAGGCAGTAGGCCTGCCTTTAAGTGTTGAGAGACAGCCTCTATAAGTCTGGTAAGGTCCCAACTCGAATGTTGTGCCACCAACGTCCATTCTGGATCCCACACAGAAGCGTGACATTCAAACTTCAGAGAGGAATCAAAACAAAGTGGCCAGGTGGGCAAAGGGAACATACGGTGTGGCCACCACCACTATGTTGCTACAGGAACTAAAACGGAGGCCCCCAGAGGAACGGTGGAGGGACGAAGAGCTACTCCTCCTGTACAAAATCTGGAACCACCACGTGAAAGTACCACCAGAGAAAGTTTACCCATCTCCTTCACTTGGGGGCAACATCACAGGTGTCAGCCTTAACCATCCAAAAGCCCAAGAAAAGAGTTCCCCCTTTTGGCACAGTACTATGTTCAGGCCCATTCCGGACTGGAACAAGCTTCCTGCATCAGTTGCAGAGGCTGACTCTTTGCCGACCTCTGAGAGTTGACTTATTACTGCTCCCCCTTAAGGACATGTACCCCCATCTGGGTGTTGCCTTGTGTGGCACTCGGCAGACTACTGAAGTAGAACAAGTGCAGATTTGTGACACCCGCCAATACAATGGGTATCAAAAAAGAAAAAACAAAACAAAAACAAACTTGCAACATTTTAAATCATGCTAATTACAGCTCAATAAATTTTTTTCCAGTCCAACTGCAATTTACAGATTTGTACTATACATGAAGGTTCAACCAATGAACCATATGAATGAAGTTATAACATTTTAATTTGTGCAAATTGGTCAAATATATGTGTACACAAATTCAAATCTCGAATATCTTCGAAAGTGTTATAGAGGTGCCAATATAACTTCAATACATAGGTTTGTGATATATTGTAGCCACATTAAATGAACAATGAACTAAACTGGTGGCATTTTAATTTATGCAAATTGGAGGGAATTAAAAAGGGTATACATAAAACCCCATTCTTGCTCCGAGTTGTGAAGGGCTAGCATGGAGCCAGTCTGGCTTCAACATTTCAGAGTGCTGGATCCAAGTGTGCCTATCACATGAGTTCTACAGAACTTTAGTTAATGGTTAATGTGGAAGATGTGAAGCTAGTGTGCAGTGAGACTGGCAACTTTGGATCAATATTACCCATTTAATTTTTTCACAACTTCATTCAACCATGTCCGTTGATTTTAATGTCATAGGACAATTCATTTGTTTGTGAGGCTAGATACAAATAGCAAAGGTTGTGCAAGTTCCGAGAAAATTAGATTGAAACAAAATGTTGCCAATTCTTATGCATTTATGGCTGTAATATGACACATACTCACTTCTTCTGTCCTGTGTTTTTATTATTGTATGCAATAAACTTGTAGCTTCGCTTCTGTGATGTGGTGTGGGTTCACATGTGGCTTTCCATATTTGGGACCCAGTAAGTGGATTGTGCTAATTTGTTTTTACAAGAAGAACAAACTTTTATTGACACAACCTAATACATAGGTATAGTCTAAGCTCTAAACATATACATGTACACAAAAACATGTGCAAGGATTCAAAAGGATGGCTTCACATTTTCACTGTTTGACAGGTGCAACCCAGTGTAATTGCGAAAAACCTAGTTTGTTGTACTTTTTCTCAAAAATTTAATTGATGTTACATCGATAGAGAATTTCAAAGTAGTCAGAACAATGGTAGTGATTAATTTGTACTGGCCCTTTCTTCTCTCCATGACTAATGCTTTCTTGTTCCCTAGGCTATGAGTGACCCTTGTCAGTGGCTCAATTGGTTTTCAGAGGTCATGGAATAATGACTGTGCAAACAATGACATGGTTCATCACTATGCCCATACAAACAAAGCCCATATGGTCAAGCAATGCAAAAACTGTTCAGTGTAAACAAAAGTTTCGAGCTCCATTTTCTCATATAAATTTTTTGTTCGCACATCTGGGTTTTTGCGAGTATATAGTTTAAGTATCAAACTATCTTAAAATTTTGAAAAGTGATTAGAGGTTATCCAAAGGTGCTGGCTTCAGATCCTCCACCTTAAGTACCTATTGTCCCTTGTAACATCTATATATCAAAATGTTGACTGTCAAAGCAATATGGACATCTGAGTAAAATGCAATTTGTCATTGTAGGGGGATGCATTATGCATGTTATGTTTTTCTGGTGACTGTCTGTCCATCCCTCTGTCTGGTCAATATTTACTACCATGACACGATCTGGCAATAATGTTGGACAAAGTATCATGAATTGCAAGAATTTTCTGGCTTCAGTTACTGTTGAGGATATTGCAGCTGATCAAAATTGTGACTGTATGTCTGACAATAAATATTCCAATTTAGTTGATACATACCAGAAACATGTATTAACAAGTAATTTTGACATACAGTGATACCTGCTGTATGCAACAACTGCCGTGAGCAGCCACATTGCTTTTGTGGTCAGTAGGTTCAGACATAGGAGTTAGTTTCTTCGTAAAATTTACCTGTGTTGACAGGTCACCTGCTATACATGTATGTGGCCACAGTTTCTTGGCATAAGGGGTGGCCGCATACAGCAGGTACCACTGTAATATAAAATTCAGTTTAAAAAGAATTGATGAAAAAGGTGTAAAAAGATACAAAATGTTGGATTTGTCCTAAGTTGAGCATGAACAGTATTTTTCAGGATACATGTAATGCTTTTGATTCCTACTGTATGAAATGGGCAAAGAAAGAAGAAATAGAATTTCAGAAATTTGAAGGAAGGTTATGAAACTTGAAAAGAGTCTTTAAAAATAGAATTTATCATTATAAATCCCACATTAAGAATTTCAGTATTGACAATTTAAAGAAGCTTAAAACTTCAAAAGCAGTTAAAGAGCTACACAAAAGACTTGTAATCATTAACATTGATAAGGCAGGTAACAATTTTGGGATCATCTGCGTAAAATATCTGGATGTTTTGAATAATAAACTTGGCGTAAACAGTATTTCAGATATAAGAGGAAATGATAAAGCATTGATACCTTGATAGATACACATAAACATGAGATGCAAAGAACTTTTAATATCAAAACTTCTGAAATGGACTCCTTGGTTTCACTTTTGTTCTGGATACCCAAATTACATAATTAAAAACCCTTTTGAATCAAGATTCATAGCTGGTGCTTCAAAATGTGCAACAAAACAACTATTGAAGGAAGTAACACTGTTAGACTGCAATTAGAAATCATGTCCATAAATACTATAGTTTAACAGAATGTTATGACGAAACCAGTGAGTACTTGTGCACCAGTAAATGCAGTTGTTTCAGACATCTTATTTGATGTGGTGATCTTTTCCAGCTTGCATAGCAGGGTCAAACTCGCTGAAACAACCTTGGAGCCAAAAGCAGATCAAGATTGAGGAATGCATATATCCCTGGCCAGTCTGTTTGCAACATAATTGAGACTTAACTTTAAATCGAAATGTTTAAAACAGACCCCTGAAATTGGCTTATTTCCATTTTCAGATGTCATTACTAATTATGTGCACATCATAATTTGAGGAACTGGAGAAAGAGCATACATGTACATAAGTATATGCACATTCATATAAAAAAAGCATGGCAAGTATATGGGCCAAGATCACACGAAAGAAAGCCCCTGATTCAATCAATGAGTACACAAGCTTGCGACGATGCCTGACGACTGTAGACCTCACCTTCATGGGTATGGGGGCCATGATAGGCTCAGGTATCTATGTTATGACAGGTATTGCTGCCAAGGAGTTAGCAGGTAAGTTTTTATTTTCATTTCGGTAACCCCAGACACACACGTGTACATGTCCGTTTAATTGTACCACTGACCTTCTTATTGTGCCTGTATGCCAATGTAGATATTCTGTTTTTCCTGAAGTTCTTTATTATGTCTGGGTGTGAACCCACTCATTTTGTTTTTCCAAAAATTCTTTTGTCTTTCTTTCGGTTTGTTTATGCTCCCTGCCCCCCTTCCAAAGGAGGAGGGCACATATAGCAAATACTTTATCAGTGTGTGCATCGGTCTGGACCGTTTTCACACAATAATTCAAAAAGTTTTTTAAGTATAGCTTTCATATTGCACATGCATATTATCCTGCACCAGCTCTCAGGTAAGTTTAAAGATGAATAATATTGACCCATTTCCGAAGGTCACAGAGCCATTTTAGTATTTGTTTTTCACGTGGTGACTCGAAAAGCTTTTTGACATAAGGCTTTCATATTGTACATGTTTATTGTGCTACATCAGGTATCGGACAAGTTTAAAGATGCCTGACCTTGACCGAATTCCCAAGGTCACAGAGCCTGGTAATTGAATTTGGTTTTCACGCAATAACTAGAAAAGTTTTTTGGTGAGGGCTTTCATGTTACCCATGCTTATAGTCCTGAATGGGGTCTCAAAGGAAGTTGAAGATGGGTGACATTGCCCCGTTTCCCAAGGTCACAGAGCTATTTTAGTGAATTTGATTTTCATGTGATAACTGGAAAAGTTTTTTGCTTAGGGCTTTCATATTGCACATGCTTATATTCCTAAATAAGGCCTCGGACTGCTTCAAAGATGGGTAACCTTGATCCCAATCCCAAGGTCACAGAGCCATGTCAGTGAATTTGGTTTTCACATGATAACTGGAAAAGTTTTTTGCTTAGGGAATTCATATTGCACATGCTTATATTCCACAATAAGGCCTCGGACGAGTATAAAGGTGGGTGACCTTGACCGAATTTCCAAGGTCACAGAGTCATTTTAGTCTATCATTTGTTTTCAAATGATAATTCAAAAAGTTGTTGACGCAGGGCTTTTATGTTGCACATGTTCATTGCCCTGCATAAGGCCTCAGACAAGTTCGAAGATGGGTGACCTTGACCCAATATCCAAGGCCACAGAGCCATTTTAGTGAATTTGGTTTTCACATGATAAGTTGAAAAGCTTTTAAACATAGACCTTTCTTATTGCACATGGTTTTAATCCTACATAAGGTCTGAGAGAAGTTCGAACATGAATCACCTTGACCCAAATCCCAAGGTCACAGAGCCGGGGGGGGGCTGGGGGGGGGGGGGCTAGATCTAGCAATCTCTGATTGCGTTTTAATTCTTCTTCCTTCTTTAATTTTTTTCTTTTTTTCTTTACCGCAAATTTTTTTCTGGAGCTTTTCTCTGACACTAGTGTTCGAAAAACTACCAAATTTGGCAAGGTGAATGACCTGCCAGTGAAATTGTGCATATTGTTTGGAATTTTCAAGATGTTCAAAATTTGGCTAATTAGGGGCATTGAAAAATTTGAAAGTTAAATATATCCAAAACTATGATAGATAGAGATGCCATTCCAACTTCAGTTGATAGGTTTGTGGCAAAGCTGCATCCAGTGAACCATGATCCAAAGTTGTAGGACATTGATGAAAATGGGGTGAAGATGCAAAATTTAAATCTTGAGTAGTTTTAAAACTATTTTAGATAAAGGTGCCATTCCAACTTCTATTGATGGGTTTGTGACATAGCCAAAACCAATGTTCCATAATCCAAAATTGTAAAATTTTGATGTATGCAAATTAAGTGAATATACAAAATTCAAATCTTGAATAACTTCAAAACTTTTATACATAGAGGCACCATTCCAACTTCAATTTGGAGGTATGTGACATACATGTAGTTGCATCCAATGAACCATGAACCAGAGTTGTGCAATTTTAACTTAAATGCAAATAAGGTGAATGTACAAAAAAAAAAAAAAAAGAATATACAAAATTTAAATTTTGAACAGTTAAAACTTCAAAACTATTTTAGATGTACATGGAAGTGCTGTTCCAACTTCAATTTGTACATGTAAATTTGTGATGTAGCCTCATCCAATGGACCATGAACCAAAGTTAATGCACAATTTCACTTCCGTTTCAGAAAAAATAGAAAATCGTTACCCCTAAATATGTCAGTAGAATATCAAGTTCAGACCAACTGTTGCTCATTTGTTGAAAAAGAACATTCATGTTGTCATAAATAAATGAAACAGTAAAAAAACATGTATGTATTTGATAAATCATGTAAATGATGTGTTAATATGATGGCCTAGATGAGACAACATACATTTTGTTTACTGTGGCAGCATCTGTGGCAGGTGTCTGTGGGAGTTCATACATGTATATTACCTATTGTGCAGTTGATGCAGGTGGCCGTTCATCTCCGAGGGACTAGGACATCTGCTGTATATTTACGTTTTGCCACATCAGTATTCAGCTGATTTTTACACATATTCAGCTGGAAGTCATGACAATGTATAGAAGACTTCCGTACAAGCTGTGGTGTTGCTTTCACCCGTGTCATTTAGCATGGAAGTTGCCTTATGTATCATTGTATGGGCAGATACCTGAGCTGAACACGACAAAATACATTGCTCTTGAAAATAATAGCTATTTGGATAAAATTCAAACTCTTCTAAAAAGGTCAAAGCTGTGTCCTCCAACATGCATTTGGCTTGATGCAAGAAGGAGTCATAACAAGTTTGTTATATAAAGTAGTTTTATTCCTGCAGGTTAGGCAACACCTCAGGCTGTCCATGGAAATGCCCAGACATCAGTTGACTGCAGCTGATGCCATGCAAAAGGACCAGAGATATTGCCAAGAAGTTGATGTGCAAACCCTGCATTGCATTCACATAATTTTATCATGAAAAAGAGTTTTCATTCAAGTACCAACCAATATGCTTGAAAACATGATTTTAATGGAAGGTCAAAATCTAAGTTACAAATGCTACTTGAGACGCCACCTATTCTTTGACCGGACATTATGAGCCAAAATGTGCTTTAAGAAATAAAATTTTATATTTGCAAAAGTAATTGGATTAGACTTGCCAAATTTCTGGGATATATTCATGTAGACCATGTCCAGTGCTAGAATGTTATGTAATATCAGTGACTTTGAGTTATTTTTGTGAGGTCACTCTGTCTGTAAAGTTGAAAGAGGTGATTTGTAATGGCAGGGTGTAGGTTGGCCATCAGTGCCAATGTCGGGACAGCACCAGGCTGATGGGCCTCTTGTATTACATAATCTGGATGACCTTCATCTAGTGTCCCAAGGTCACTGAGGACATAAAATGAAGGACTTGCTGATTGTTGTCTTGGCACATGCAGCAGTATCCATCACAGGAATTGCACAAATAAGCTACAGTATGATTACATGTGGCACGAAGTACCATCTGGTAGACAGTTTACACACTAAATTTACATAAGCTTTATACAACTGTATGTTCAGAAGCCATTTGAGGACTCGCAACTTTGCCATGAAGATGCAGGTGCAACACACAATGTAGCCACAGAGCCAGCAGATCATTGGGCTGGGTGGGCCTCTTGTTGTCATAATAAATGGATATGGAGTTTTTGTACAATATTTATGCCAAACATGTCAGGCCAGTAGGGAAATTTTGTCAAATTTAGGGTGACTTAGACAAGGAGATTGAGCACTTAAGTAATGGACACTAAACTCTACTGGTCATAGTCCATGATAACATAGCCCAGGCACAAGTCGCATTCTTCTGGCAGTCAGAAAGAATCTTCGTCGATTTTCTTCCCTGCTACACTTGACCACAACAACATTGAATCGCCACTTTTTCACATGGGTGAAGTCTGTTTATGGGTCACTTTCCCAGGTTAACAAACATGCAACGTGATGGCTTACCTATCTGCATGCAAAGCCGAAACCTGATAACACTCTCCTAGGTCTAAGTGCGAAAACTTGTCAACACAACTCTCTCTCTCTCTCTCTCTCTCTCTCTCTCTCTCTCTCTCTCTCTCTCTCTCTCTCTCTCTCTCTCTCTCTCTCTCTCTCTCTCTCTCTCTCTCTCTCTCTCTCTCTCTCTCTCTCTCTCTCTCTCTCTCTCTCTCTCTCTCTCTCTCTCTCTCTCTCTGTGTGTGTGTGTGTGCATGTGTGTGCGTGTGCGTGTGTGTGTGTGTGTGTAGGGATACAGTGAAAGGTGTCTTGAAAGACCACCTCTAGTGATGACCAAATTGTGGTCTCTCAAGACAGGTGGTCTCTCATAGGAGGTACAAATAATACGAAAAGTACTAAGCAGAGTATGTTGAAAAGGTGGTCTTGCAAGGCAGGTGGTCTCTCAAGACAAGGACCACTGTATATGCATGTATGTTTGTACATGTATCCATACATGTTTGTATGCGTCTATACATGTATGTAAGTTTGCACATACATACGTACTTATTTTTCATTGCGAAAAGTTAGAACTATGATGAGCCTTTTTCCACCTGCCATAGATCATGTAAAGAGGATGGAAATCCAACAACATGTTAATTAACAATAGAATTATGGAGCTGATAAATGTTGTCGTTACCCTTTTTCTGGTCAGAACAAGATCGAGTGAGTAGCTTTCCTTCGTGTTGACAATTCTGCACCCAACACCCACACAGGAAAGCTGTTGATATGATTGTGATAAATTTTCCAGAATTCTTAGCGAAAAAATGTTGCCTATTGACAAGGAATTTACTTTAACTCTTTCAGTGCCAATCACGACTACAGTTGATTTACTTAAGTCAAACTAGTCTGACTTGTCATTAGGATCCCAGATTCGTATTCCTCGTAAAAGGACAGGTTCATTCAAGAGTTTATATATCTGGGTACTTCTGGGTGATTTGAGTGGGCAAGGGTGAAAGGTATCTGATCTTTCATAGGAATAGTTTCTTAATCCTTCAAAGCGCTGATTTAAGACTGAGTCAACAGCTTTCCTTAGGACACTGTGTGCAAAGTGTCCTGATAAAAGCTGTTGACTAAGACTATATTTTGCTTTAGTATGAAAACTCGGCAAGGCCAGTGACGGAAAACATCCTGTTTGTGAAAGTCCCGACCGGTTTCTTTTTTACTTCAAACTCATCAGGGGATCACTGAAAACACTGTGATGTAACGTTGCTTATATAGCAAACGGTACATTGCTACAGATTTGTAGACAACGTCACAGCAAGGGAAGCCAAGGAGTCAAGAAGATCCACCAGTCTAACTGCCTGAGCTGGCATGTTATTAAGACGTGTAGACCGTTCTGTCCCATCACTATAGATCTCAGGTACCCTGCACGGGTGACATATTGACAACCGTGTGTCACTCCAGAAAAGGTCAACATCTGAAGCTTAAGCTGTCATATTAAAGACTGATTATCCATAATCATTATATCCCTGTGGTGTTGTACAATAGCCTGGAATATTATGTAGAATTCCTTAACAGAGTCATTTGTGGAAGATAGGTGTAGAACTAAAAATTTGGAATAAGACTAGGCCAGAGTGCCTATCTACCCATGACATTGAGGCCGAACGGTTCAGTGGTGCATCACTGATGGATCCAGTGACTCTGTCTCTCTAAATGGAGAGTTTCTGTTCTTGAAAGCTCTGGTGGGATACAAATGTGTCTCAGCATTTGGATTTTAATGTTGATGCCACTGTGACCAGGTAGGTAGAAGTGTCTGCCTGGTGGTTGGGTTACATCCTTGTTGTAATAAAAGGTCTCTTGTAACCTGTAACTTGTAAATATATATATATTTATATTTATGTTTATATTTATATTTATATTTATATATATAATATATTGCTTTGGACTAGGCTTGCTGGTATTGAAATGAAAGGTATCTTTATGAGGAATTTGAGTCTTTTAACCATTCTATGTTCAATGGTAATGAGAAAATGACTATAGCCGTGATTAGCACTTTAAGGGTTAAAAGAGGGAGTGTAGTATACTGTAATTGTTTTGTTTTCTGGCCCTGAAATTCTGGTATCTTTCAGGTCCAGGCATCGCACTGTCATTCATCGGGGCAGCAGTAGCCATTTCCCTGGCAGCTGTGTCATTCACAGAATTTGCGTCCAGAGTGTCTAAGACTGGGTCAGTCTACCTGTATGCCTACTTGACTTTGGGAGAACTGTGTGCCTTTCTTCTGGGTTGGTCGTCTTTGCTGGGTGAGTATCAACTGTAGAATGATTCCAAATTTCAGTGCACAGTGAGTGTGATAAAATGTTTTCTTTAGTATTCTGTATTTTAGCTCAATATACTTATTGGGCGGCTGAAGTTTTGTATGGTCCATTGTTTGTCAACAATTGACATTTTTGACTTCTTGAAAACAGGTGCCCAAACCCTCCTCAAACTTGTTAGATTGTAGTTTGGGTGGGGTTTCAGGTGGAGTTTCTACTAAGTTTGTTGAACATGTCCTGTGTCGGGTGATTTTCAGATGGTATACAAGTATATGGATATTCAGCTCAGCCAACATGCCATCCTTTGTCCATTTTACTGTTAATCTACTTTTGACTTCTCAAAAACAATGGGCCAGATTTCCTTCAAACTTTATGAAGATGTGCCTTAGATTGGTCACTACAAAGTTTGCTTGACGGATCACACACACTCCATTGATTTTTACCTGTCAGCCATACATGGTTGAAAGTTAGGTGGCCAACTGTTCACAGTTTTCTGCATGATATGCTAAGACCAGGGTGACCTTCCCCAACCAACTTTGGTCAGGGACCACTTGTAGCCTTAGCCAATTAGCCAGAGGCTAATGTGTCTTCAATTTGGCTAGAAAAAAATGAGAATGGCTAAAATGTTTTAAGATGAATTACTGAAGACACATGATAAAATCTTTGTTAATATGACTTAAATTCTCCATTTTGGCAAAAAAATTCGAAAGCCTAGATCAGTCCCAGCTTGATGTGTCCATTACCCCTTATGGCATACATGTTCTTGGATTGCATATGAGTGACCTTGATCTTGTTCTAAGGTCACAGGGTTAACTTTGTTAACCCTCAAAGCATTGATTTAAGACTAAGTCAATAGCTTTCCTCGGGACACTTCTCCTGCAATGCACAGAAAGTGTCCCGAGGAAAGCTGTTGACTAAGACTACTTTTTGCTTTAAACTAGGCTTACTGGTATTTGAATGAAAGGTACCTTCACCAGGAATTTGAATCTTTTAACCATTATATGTTTAATGGTAATGAGAAAACAACTATAGCCGTGATTAGCACTTTAAGGGTTAATCTCATGCTGTGTGTGGTGTTCATTCATGCACTGTCACCACAATAAGCTGAGAATGGAAAAAAGCTTCGCTAACCAAATTTGGTGTCTGAGTCTCTTCAAAGGAGTGGCTTTGATGGGATCACATGTATATATGAGAGACTTGGCCTTATATCTAAGAGTCACAGAGGTCAAATATGTCAATTTTATGCCTTGTTCAGTGTCACGGCAATTATTTAAGAATGGAAAGACCTACCCCAACCTTATTTGGTGTGTTGGTCCCTCATACAAAATGCTCAGACAGTTATGAGAGACCTTGACCTTTTTCTAAGGTTACAGGGTCAACTTAAATGTTAACAGAATGTTTGTTACCAAGGTGTCTCAAAAGTTGATGGAAAAGTGGTGCCTTGCCGCCTTGCCCACATTGGATGCACTAGTTCCTCAAGGGCTTCGATTATTTAGCAGGGACAGTTCCTAAGTATTGAAGGTCAAGGTTATGTGACGACCATAAACAAAATAGTTAATCATTATCACTTAGTTTGGTGAATGGTAAATCTGAAAGGCCATTCAGCCCTCCAATACATGTATGTCTTTACTTCACAAAAATAAGACACTCGTGAGTGTCACAGAGTCATTGAGTACCTGATATATATGTTTTTCATGAATGTCTTTGACCTTTTTACACCAGGCGTGACATACTTCTCCTGGGGGGGGCTATTTACTTTCAAAATTTGGGGAAAAAATCTGTTTATAATGTTGAGTTCTGTTAAGCATCGTTAAACTGTAGTTAATATATGGGTGATCAGATTTCTGGGCAACTGGTTAATAGTGACCCACATATTAGTTACAATTCTTACAAATTTACTACCTGCAACATGAGTTACAGTATGCATATCATGCAGAACTAAATTTGTGTACCCAACATGTTGAAGTGTTGGGATTGACTTAGTTAAATTTGCACATCACTGTGATACAAAGTGAACAAATGTGTGTCACCACTTGGTATGGGAGGATTTTTCTTCAACATGGGCATCGCCATTTGCATGTTAAAGATCTGGTACCGTATTATCTCCCTTTAGTCTCCTTGCTCACATAAGCACCCCACACACTTTCCTGACATAAAGAAAGCTAAAAGGATACTGAACATGCAAAATGCAGTGGTACCTCTTTTGAGAGACCGCCCCTACGGCGGGTCAAAATGCAGTCTCTCAACACAGGTGGTCTTTCATTAGAGGTACAACAACATGGAAAAGATAGCACGGTGTTCTGAGAGAGCGGTCTTAAAAAGATATGCGGTCTCTCATTAGAGGGGTCTCTCAAGAGAGGTACCACTATACAGTGGTACCTGCTGCATGCTGCCACCCCTTTTGCCAAGAAATAGTGGCCACATACAGCAGGTGACCTGTCACCACAGGTAAATTTTACAAAGAAATTGACGCCTATGTCTTTGTATAGTGACCACAAAAAGCAATGTGGCTGCTCACGGCAGTGGCTGCATACAGCAGGTACCACTGTACTCTAAATTTATAAGGATTTCAATAGCAGGTAGATACAGAGTTTTAAATGTAAGTCTTAATGTTCAGCAGTATTTAATTCAGCTTTTTTATGCATGTGGGGAGCTAAGTATGGATAATGCAGCAATGCCAAATTTTGCTTCTGTTGTAGTTATCCTCTTTGGTGGAGCCACTAATGCAAGAGTGTGGAGTGGATACCTAGATTCTCTCTTCAACAATGCCCTCAGGAACTTTACAGAAAGCCATATTGGTCAGTGGAAAGTGGGTGAGCCTCTAGCAGAGTACCCCGACTTTGCTGCCTGCGTGATATTGTTTATTATGACCATCATTGTGGCGACAGGAGTAAAGTGCTCGGCCAGGTTCACCACGCTGCTGGCTGGGTTAAATGTTTGCATTCTTCTCTTTGTCATCATTGTGGGATTCGTCTATGCTGACGTCAAGAATTGGACTGCCAAGGGTTACCTGCCCTTTGGGTGGTCAGGGGTCGTGTCGGGCTCCGCTGCTTGCTTCTGGGCACTGACTGGGTTCGAAATTATTGCTGTCTCAGTTGAAGAGGCCAAAGACCCTGTGAAATCGGTGCCAAGAGCGATGGCCATTTCTGTATCCTGCACAACCTTGTTATACATAGGTGTAGCGTGTGCGCTCACGTTGGTCACGTCGTACGAAGCAATAGACACACAAGCTCCCTTGCCTTCTGCGTTTGCTAGTCGTGGAATCATGTGGGCAAAATACATCGTGGCAGCGGGACCGCTCTGTGGCCTTACGACCAGTCTCTTCTCCAGCCTGTTCTCATTTGTGCGAGTCGCGTATGCGATGTCGCAAGATGGCCTCCTCTTTGGATTTTTCTCCAGAGTTAACTCTTATACCAAGGTGCCTGTCATAGCCGGCGTCATAGCTGGCTCACTTATGACTGTCATGGCCTTGTTTCTACAGTTGAAGAATCTTGTTTCTTTTTCGATTGTGCTCAACCTGGTTCAGTATATGGTGGTGGAGGCCGGGGTTATCATACTGCGATACAATCACAGCAAAGAGAAGGTGGGCAAGGACATGAAACTGGAAGAACTTGCAAACGGAATCAGCAAAAGTCTTCCCTTAGACAGTGAAGATAATTACAACAGTGGCTATATAAGTGATATGGAAGATTTATCTCCTGATGAGGAGGACTTAGACATCAAAGGAGCAGAATTTGATGCAAAAGGTGTGAAGCCTCCAAAGAAAGTGTATAGAAAGACCTCGTCAAAGAAGTCCACCTCGTCACACATACAAAGTCATCCCACGACAGAGTCTGGCCACAAAGCTGGACTAAAAGACTACTTTGCTTTCCTGCATCCCATAATATGCAGCAGACACTGTGTTGCCATCATAATACCTTTGTTGATTGTAGTCATGACTTTGTTTTCTTTGACAATATACTATGGACGGCAGTACCTAAGAAGGGAAGCATGGTGGACAATACTGATAGTGGTTGTCCTGGCTTTAGTTATTATTATTCTAGGATTTCTGATATTTGCTCATCGACAGAGTAGTATTTCAGACCTTACAATGAAGGTAAGTGTTTTATATGTATAAATTTTTATCCAGTAATTATAGCTGTATCATCCAGAAAAGGTGGAAGATACAGACTGGGTGATAACCCTGTCCATATCACCACAGTGCAAAGGTCAATCCGTATCACCACAGTGCAAAGGTCACTGAGAACTACTTTCCTTCTAAATTCTTGTAGTAGGTGCACGTCAAGCATGTAGTTTTCAAATGACCCAATTACTGGACCCTGTGTTACAGTTATTCATATGCAAAACTATGCAAAGCCTTGTTTGATGAAATAAACGTTGAAACTGTTTTTAATTGTGATTTTTTTGTATTTAACGATGAAAATATAATTACAGCTATAATTACTGGATAAAAGTAAAACCAGCCGCGTGGAGGAGACTCGTCAGCAGACTGGCCTCGTTCCCGCAGCGGATCACTCCTCGTGCAAGCACTCGGAGTGATCCGCCGCAGGAACGAGGCCAGTCTGTTGACTCGTCTCCTCCACTTGGCTGGTTTTACTATTATATGTAATGATACATTTATATCCCTTGGTTGCTTTTTTTTTTTTGGGGGGGGGGGTGGATTCTTTCACATGTCATGATCCATTTGCCACAAACCATTTAACATGCCCAGTGTGTACAAGGTTTTACTCAATGGAGCATGTTGCCCTTAATAATACTGGCAACTTGTCCAGGTTGGGTTTCCATCTGATGCAGGTGGAGACACCAGTGGAGAAGAAATGAAACCAGCTTCCTGCATTGGTTGGAAATGTCTCGTGACAGAGGAAGCAGGTGCTGCCACCATGCAGAATATCATACCGACCATTTTAATACAATCTGCACTATTACTGCATGGCCAAGCAACACGAAACGGCTCACCTGAGGGTGGGACCTCTTTCCCCTGTAAACCATTCAAAACCGACAGGAGATGTGTCAAGATTTCTTATAAATTTTAGTGTTAGTGAAAAACAAATGAGAATGGCAGACATACCCTAACAGAGCATCATACTCTGGGGGCAGGTTGAGCGCTAAGCTTCCAACCATCCCCGAGAAAAGCTGTTCTAATTTCAAAGAGAGAAAGGTTAATGTCAAGTTAACATGCAATGACTTGGAATTCCTGTGATTGGATATTAGACCTTTGCTCTTCAAGGCCAAAATTTACAAGATATTGGATGTCATCTGCTGAGTTTTTTTTTTTTTCTTTTGTACCACTAGTTGTTTTAGTACGTGTTTTTAATGTTGGGACAGGATGGCTGCTAATACTGATCAGAATGATGTGCTGCTGGTCAACAACTTTCCTTGGGACAGTGTGGATGCGTAACTCTTTTAAGTGCCAAATTTTGTTCTGAGTCAACTTCTTTTCTCGGGGCACACCGGCAGTGTGTGCCAAGAAAAGCTGTTGACCTGTGATTTTCTCTGTGGGACAATGGACATACTGGTACTTAAATGAAAGGTCTTTTTATTGGGAATAAGAATCTTGGATCCTAATGACAGTTCAGACTAGTTTGACTTAAGTACATCGACTTTAGACGTGATTGGCACTGAAAGAGTTAAGACCCAACTCACACCAAACAAAGTTGTGCAACAGTCTTGAAAGACCTTAGAAGGGATTTAAATCATACAATTTTGCCACAAAAAAGCATTTCTGCTTTGGTGGAACCTTTGGGTAAGATTACTAGAACATAGGCGTGTGTTGAGGCAGTGGTTAACCTAATGTGATGATACCGACCAACATGAAACAAAACAAAATTAAAAAAAAAAAAAACCTGCCCAACCCATTGTAATAGGTAGTTCTGGTCAGGCTGTAAGGATAAGCTTGATTTCACAAGAAGAGTTGTATCTTTCTGTTGTCAAGTAATTGGATTGTGAAACTTCTGGCTCATTATTATTTGACAGATACAGTGGCCCCTTGCTTATAAGGCCCCCCCTGAAGAGCGGCCACCCCCTCTAGAAAGGCCACTTCTATATGCAGCAAGTATGGGATTTCCATAATATACCCCCCCCCCCTCAAGAGAGGCCACCCCTCTTATAATAAGGCCACATTTCTGGTGCATTTGGGGTGGCCTTATAAGAGGGAGACCACTGTAGTCCTCCACAACTGAAAAAAAGAGCAAACATTTTGCTTCCCTAAAACTGGAAGCTTGTGTCTATATAGATAACTGTTGGCACTTGATGACACAATTCTGCTGTGGGCCTAACATGTAGAAGAAAAAACTGTCAGAGCTACAGTTTCTCTGTCTTCTAGCACCACTGCACACTGAGGAAACACTACTGTCTTGAGCTGTCCAGCTGGTAAAACCATTTTAGCAAATGTCAACAGGCTACTAAACATGTACCGAGCACCCTTGACAATCGGGCACCAGCCCACAATGCTGGTAATCTTACCAATATTTGGTAATCACACCATACAATTTCAATACATATTACCACTGCCTGGTAATCATGCATTCATTATCACTGTGCTTCCATTTAACCTAAGAAAAGTAGTAAGTGTGGACAGTTTTTATTGTTCAGAATCTATCAAGTCAGTCTGAAGTACTTTTCCATTGTCTATTCTTGCAAATAGGGAATATATTGGAGTACACTGTACAACACCTACAATAAAAATGCATATTTTTTAAAGGCACCATTTGTGTTACATAATATCTGGAAGAGACAGCATGTTTTGATTAAGTTCAGGGAAATTATCAAACATCAACAAATTCTGGTGTCTGTAAATTATTGCCAGATGTGGTGGCTTCACGATAGACGATAGACGTGGCCTTTTCACAAACAAGTATAGAGAACTATGCAAGTGCCACGACGGCGAGACTGCCCGTCTGTGATGCCTTTGTATAGTCAGAATAAAGTCTTTGTATTACTATATTGCCTGACCGGTTTCGCCACAACCTGGGCTCATCAGAGGCTAATCCAAGACTGCCGCCTTTATTTTGCCTTGGGGAGGTAACGGATCCTGGTGACGTTTTATTACGTAATCGGACCAACTTAACAGGGCTTTTGTTACGTAAGACGGACCAACTGCCATATTGATGTCGGTCTAGTTTGGTCCACGTATATCATACGTGTGGTTGTGTTTATAAACACCCTGTAACCAAGGAGATGGTAGGTCCCCCTGGTGGTAATTCCTGTAGGTTTCTGTCAATTCTACATGGAACTATGTTAATATTTAACATAGAGAAGGATGTCACTTACCAAGGCTACTGTAATTTATTTTATGGTTCTTAATAAATTTTATTAAGCCATTAAGTGGAATGATCTGTTCCACTGCATTTTATTTACTGGGCAATCCATGGGGACAGAATGTGTTTTTTTTTCTGTATTGGAAGCATGTCACAAACAGTGTCAGTGGGGAGTAGGCACAGAACTGTGAAAAAAATTTTTTTTTAAAAAAAAAAACTTTTCACAAACAAGTCCGAACTTTTTGCCTGGCCTGCTAATCAAAGTCTCATCAGTATGGTACCTGGTGAGCCAGCCCTGGTACTTCAAGTAGTATCACTTGGTCAGTTTCACTGCTACATAATATATTTTGGGTTAGATGCCTGCTGGAAATCCCATATATGTTCTTGGAGCATGGTACCAGAAATGTCAGACTTGACTTCTTTTGGTTTAAACATATTTATTGAAAAAAAAAAACACTTGACTTCTTTTGATGATAAAGGGTGCTCTTTATAATCGGGGTTTATTGACAAAAGAAAAAGCACAATTGTGCTGCTATCTAGTGGCGAAAGACCGACAAGCTGTATAGAATTTAAAAAAAAAAAAAATTCAAATAATGAAATCATCAGTAGGTAAGATTACCAGCATTGTAGGCTGGTGCCTGACTGCTTAATGACAGATGATCGCGTGTCATCTGGAAGCCAAACCTGCCACAGCCATGACCACAGTCGTACCTGTTGGACCTTGCCACAAAGAGGGTCGGTATTATGATGTGGCAAATCCTACTGCCATAGTACAGTGGTACCTGTCTTGGGAGACCCCTCCGATGAGAGACCGCATATCTTTTTAAGACTGCTCTCTCAGAACACTGTGCTATCTTTTCCATGTTATTATACTGCTATTGAAAGACCACCTGTTTTGAGAGACCACATTTTGACCTGCCCTAGGGGTGTTCTCTCAAGACAGGGAACATGGTACACAGTGTGGAGGCACACTGTATTAAAGTGGCATTACACACCACAGTTATAGTTCCATGTGTTGCACCCCAGGGCCATCTTCACAAAGAATTTAATCTGATCCCAAATTTAACCCTAAAATGAAAGTCAATGTACCTTTGGGCCTTGATCTACTGAATCATTGGCCTAACGTATGATCAAAACTTGCAGGATTAATTAATCTATGTTCTCCACTAATATTATGAACTTTGGAATCAAAGTTTTCATTTTATTAAATCAGTCCTGATTAAATACAGATTTTAATCCTGGATCAAAGGATTGAATACTGGATCAAAATAAGATTGAGTTAATAAAATGAACCTGTTACAGTAAATCATTGAGTTCATATTGTAGCCAAGAGCATGTGTTGACTAATCCTTGAAGTTTTGATCAAACAATAAGCCAAGGATTGAGTGGTTTAGGGCCCAAACCACATTTATTTTAGTTTTAGGATTTAACTTAGGATCAGATCAAATTGTTTGTGAATATGGCCACTGGTGTATAAGCATGTCCCACCAGCTGTTACAATCCAGAATTATTGAGCCCTGCAGGAATTCTCTTGTGCTGGTGGCTCCATCTGTTGATGTCATACGACATTGCACTGAACTGTTCAACATTATATTCACTGTTATGAATGAAAGATTTCTACTCATAGTAACTTGTTTACAAGGTACATAGTATTTTTAAGCCGTGAGTAAACTTACGATCTGTAGTGATTTTCTTCACATGATCAAATATTTGACAGGTAAATGTGATACTTGATATATTACAGGTTCCATGTGTGCCTCTTATCCCATCACTTGGAATCTTGGTGGATCTCATCTTGATGGTATTCATGAGCTCAGTTTTCAACTGGGTAGCTTTTGGAGTTGTTCTTGTGTTGGGTAAGTTTACTGTATGATTGCGCAAACCAAAAAATTTGAAAAAACAGAAAAAGTTTCATTTTGAAAAGAGTTTCAAAGCAGGACAATGGCAATGCTTGCAAGTGTGGTTCTCATTTTGATGGTGTTCATGAGCTCAATTTTTAACTGGGTAACTTAAAATTTGGAGTTGTTCTTGAGTTGGGTAAGTTCACTGTATGATGCGCAAACCAAAAAATTTGAAAAAACAGAAAAATTTTCATTTTGAGGAGGGTTTCAAAGCTATACAATGGCAGTGCTTGCTAGTGTTAAAAAATTCCATATCCACGCAGTGAAAAGATTAGTGATATCATTTCGTGGGATAATTGTTGTACAGTCAAACCCACACAACTTCCTGAAAACATGTAATGTGCTACAGCTCCACCTAGTGAGCAAACATGACAGAGAGCCACGAGCACCTTGGTACAGGTTTAAAAAGGGGCTGTCTTGCAAGTGCTTTTAGCCTTTCATCCTCGCATTAAAACTCAGTCAACAGCTGTCCTTGGTGAATGGTAGGCACTAGTGCCTATCCCACACCAAGGAAAGGTGTTGACCTGGGATAAGTTTTCTTACTATATAGTCTCATCTACAATTTTGAATTTTTTTATTGTTACTGTTGAAATTAGTGTAGAACATTAAAGCAAAATGACATTTAACCAGCAGTTGGTTTTGGCCACTTTATGGGGAAAGGGGTTAAAAATGCACTTTGACCTCTAGCATCTAATGCTCAAAGAGTTAAAAAGTTAAAAAGCAGTTGAGGGGCAGCAGGGTATAAAGTGAGCTCAGCTGACCACAGTAGTAAAACAAAAGTACAACTAGAAAAACAGATTTACTTGACAACAAATCTGTATACAGTGAAAACTCGTTATAATGTCACCATCTGTTCCCCTAGAAATGTGTCAGATAACTGAATATGTGGTATAAATGAATCATACAAGAAAGAAAATTAACTTTTGCCATTCAAAACTTGTGTCATTATAATGAATATGTTGGATATCTGAGTGTCGTTATAACAAGGTTTCACTGTACATGTGTCAAAT
Organism: Hermodice carunculata; assembly: GCA_964020975.1. NCBI lineage: Eukaryota > Metazoa > Annelida > Polychaeta > Eunicida > Amphinomidae > Hermodice > Hermodice carunculata. The sequence goes on along the minus strand of OZ026626.1, from coordinate 75,525,529 downwards.
TTTGCACATTTTGATAGCAGTTATGGATATGCCTATATACAGCACAACCTATAAATTTATTCTGGAATGAAACCTACATGTATCTCTTCAGTTGTTTTGCAGATAGTCAGCATTGAAATCTATTTACCCAATAAGCGTGGCACTGTTCGTTGAATGTGCTCATAGCTCAAACATAGAAATTGAAGTTGGAGTAGGTGCCATATTGGATACTGGAGCCAGAAATCAACTTGTTGATCACTTTTTGATTGCAAAAATTTCAGATACACCGGTACTGGCAATAAATTTGAACTGCACCAAAATCAACCTTTGCTTGTATACAATCATTTTATGTGGACTTAAAGTTCCACATTAGACGGGCATTTATTGAGAAAAGTGTCATATAAGGTTTGTCTTAGCTGATCACTAGTGAAGCTGTCCCATAGAGATGGCATTCCCTTCATAAAATCCATGCTAACCACCGTAGAGCAAAAATTCAAATGCCATTTTGTTTGTCTTGGGAGAATGGGAATGACAAGGCCACTGGCGCAATCGAATGCTCAGTATGAAAGGCCCCTATCTCATTGCGCATCCGACTGTTTAAGTTCCGGTCAAATGACACCACGGGTTGCCAACCTGAATGCACTTGCCCAAATGTGACTGCCACCAGCTCAGTTGGTGCAAGAGGTGCGGAACAAAGGGCCCGGCTTATCGCTAATCTCGTTGCGGCGATCAGCATAAAACAATGGCAGATCAAAGACACTGTTTATTCCTCTAAGTGAGCTTAACAGGTTTTGCACTACTGAGATATACCGTCCTCTATCCTTCAGATAGTAGGTCCATGGTGAAATAGTCTTGAATGCTATTGCAATCACTTCCAAGCACAGATGATGGTTTATGTTTCCTCCATGTGTACTTTATTGTGAGGTTCAGGAAACCAAAGGGTTTGGAGAGAAAAAAAAATTGTGCACTGTTGCAACTCTGATAAGAACTCCTTCCGCTGGCTCCCCAGGGCAAGAACAGTGCAACTCTGATAAGAACTCCTTCCGCTGGCTCCCCAGGGCAAGAATCAAACCAATTTTGTTCAAGTCAACCATGTATCCAATGCTCACATGACTTTATTTAATCAGGAACAGATCTAGGCCTTCAAGATTTGCAGCTAAGTCTGCATCAGGAATTAACCCTTTCAGTACCAAATTTTGGACTGAGTCAACAGCTTTTCTCTGAGAAAAGCTGTTGACTTGGAATATTTTCTCTGGAACTACAGGCGTACTAGTTAGTACTTGAATGAAACATCTTTTTACGAAGAATACCAATCTGAGATCCTACTGAAAATTCAGACTAGTTTGACTTGAATAGGTTGACTTAAGACATGATTTGCTCTGAAAGAGGTAACAGCAGGCAGACAGGGCCCAAGTCTGAGCACAGACGCACTGCCAAAAGTCCAACATGGTTTGCTTTGCATCTAGCTGATCAGGGAGTGTTTAAAATAGCATTGTGTTGTGATCTTTTGTCAGTGTAATATCGCTAGGGTTTATTAGCTCAGGTGACTTCAGTCAACTGAGCTTATGCTTATAGGATAGTCCATCGTCGGTCCATCCGTGGTCTATCCATCCACAGTTCCCATTTTCAACTTCTCAAAAACTGTCAGGCAGATTCACTTCAAACTTGGTGGTGATGTACCTTGGGTGGGTTTCTACTAAGTTTATTCAAATGGTGGTGCTTAAGTGAATTTTGGATTTTTTTTTTTTTTTTTTTTTGTTCTTTTTAGGGGGAAATCTTAAAAAATCACCTTCAAAACTAGTGACACAATTGTTTTGGTATCACACAGGAACAGTCCTTAGGACTCCAAGTTCTTAATTTATTTGCTAGGTGGTGCAACATTTTTGTGGGGGTTTTTTTATCTTTTCTGTGTTTTTGCTTTTTTTTACTTCTTCTCCAGAACCGTCACTTAGATCAAGCTGAAACCTGGTGGATATGTTCCTTGTGGAAGGGTCAAACAAAGTTGTTCACTAGGTGGCACTCCTGTGGATTCCTGATTTCTGGCAATTGTTTCAATTTGGGTACTTGGTAAATTCACTTTTCCTGATGGATTAATTACTATGTAAGCCAATGGGCATTCTAATACTAATTCACATTTTGGACTTTCTTTGAAGAAACTGTCAGTCAGATTGACTTCAAACTTAGTGGCAATGTACCTTGGGTGGGTCTCTACCAAGTTTGTTCAAATGGTCATGCTCCAGTGATTTTTGGATTAAATTTTTTATGATTTTTTTATGGTTTGAAAATCTTTAAAAAGTCTTAATGGAAAGTTTAACATAAAAATTTCTTTGAATGGTTATAACTTAAATATTTTTGGCCAGATTTGTGTCAAACTTCAGGGCTCGACAATTTTTTTAAAAATCACTTGTCCGCAGGGCAAGTAAATTTCAAAATCCACTTGTCCGCGTACAAAATCCACTTGTCCTGATAAAACTTCTATAAACATCGTTTTTTTCAAACACAATGCTAAGGCCTACACAAACCATTTACCCTAAAATATATTTGCCGCGTATTGTCGCTTGCAAACTCGCACAAAAATGTCAAATTTTACAACGATTCAAGCTGCAACTGTTCGGCAGTGAAACTGGCAAAACATTAAAAATACAAATTAAAAAAGTAAGCTATTTGCATGGGGTGACTAACGATGAAAAATACATTGTAATTTCTGGGACGATAGGAGTCCGTATCCCGGTTAAACTTAAATAACGATTAAAATAGTTGCATTGGTTTCAGGACCCTTTCTCTCTGCCTCTGATGCCGTGATGGGATGCATATCGTTTGCGTACCTACCATGAACGCTATCGGTACATCGTGGTAAATTTGCGTATACAGTATTGGCAAGTTCCTCACAATAAACGGTGTTCTTAAATAAAATTCAAAAAGAAAATTTTAATATTTCAAATCAGAAATCAAGCGTGCGCACCGTCAACATCTTTGATTCTTTCCTGCAACTGTACACAAACAGCTGCTTTGGCCATGTGGCCTGACGCACAACACATCACCCGATTGGTCAATTGAGTCACATGCAAAAATGAGCCAATCGCGGCTCGTGCTGCAGTGTTTTCATCATGGCTTCCGCCCAGTGAACATGTGTGAATATGCCGTAATTTACGGAGGGAACACACAAACGGGAAGCTTTTTTTTTTTTAATTGCAGCATGCGAAAATAAAGATTCCAGTGTTTATAGCAACAATCATTTGGAGTCACAGGCAAATAAGCAAAGGTAGGGGGATAGAGAAAAATGCCGAATGTGTGACAGATCAGTCAGCATGATGCTCCGTTCACCGTAGATTACTCCACGCGGTCACTTGCGTGTGACTGGCAGATGTGTGTTTTGTTTGGCCGGGAAGTCAACTTGCGGCACCATTACATGATCTCTCCAACACTTTTAGAGCCCACCGATAAATTGTCTTTGATGCTAATTTGCTCAAGAATTCGCCATGCAAGTTAAAAAATTTTTTGATGTTCCTTTGTCATCGTTCGGGCAGATAAGACTGACGGTGAGGTGCTGTGACCTTGCCCCGATACGGGCGAAAGCCAATACGCCCCAATGCATGACTGCTGGTACCTTTGATCTCGTCGTCGTATGCACGCAACGGTCAAAATACCTGCTTGTTTTGACAGAAATCAAGTTGGTAATCAAGTCCTGTTGAATACACCTGCTGACCATGTAATTGTTTAAACCTGGATTGTTTATTTTAGGCCAGGGGATTATCATCACCTATTGCGCATTGGCGTCCCCACGCACATGCTTGCATTGGTGTTTATGTTCTGTTCACACGGACCACAGTAATCGCCAACACACACAGTCGCGAAGGCTCTGACTGCTCATCATTATGTTGCCGTGCATGCAAACAGACGTAATTTCAGTCCAGTTAAAAAACGAAAAAATTAGCTTGTCCGCAGGACAAGTTGAATTTGAAAGTCACTTGTCCGAGAAGAGCTTTAGCTTGTCCCGGAACGTCGGATCATAGGAATTGTCGAACCCTGAACTTGGTAGGGATGTACCTTTGATAAGTGTCAACTTATTTGTGCAAGCGGTCATGCTCCAGTGATTTGTTTGATTTTTTATGATGGACCAGGGACGTGTTATAGATGGACTACCAACAGGAGCGCTAATCCCTTTAGTGGTCAACTGGGCGCGACGACTACAAAAAGTGTTCACTAGCGCCGCTCAAGTTAATCCCCCCTGCTCAGTCCGTTTGTTGTTCCATCTATGTTTCCGCGTTCGGTTGTATGGGGTTACATACATCAGGTTTACATCGGGTGTGCTATTGTACCAAGTTCAAAAACGGAGAGTTTTATGCGTGCGCAACCAGTCTCATCGTTTGAATCAGAACCATGCGAGTCCATTGATGTGTTTTTCGTTGAAATCAGCCGATAAAAGGGCTAGTTTTTGCATTTTTTCTGTCCAAAATGATGCAAAGTTACGCAACTTGCATGCGTAGTAACTCCTTGTGCCGTAATCAGCAATAAAAAATGTAGTTTTAGATGAATAGTGTATGCCGGTAGAAACATGATGGTGGTTTCATTTCTTGTGGTTGAGTCCGGCGTAACGCTAAATTTTTACTTTAAAATGTGGAACACGGTGAAAAATTTTGCACTTTTCATTCGGTGACGCGATTATTCTCGCCTTTCATCGCGTGACCTGGCCCACGAGACTGCCAGTAGCCAGCGCGGACCGTGGTGTTGTGTTTGTTCAGCACTGAAGGTGCTCGCTCAAACACCCGATCACTTGAGCAGCAGCAACATAGATGGTACAAAGGGGGCCCCGCCGTTGGTAGTCCATGTATAACACGTCCCTGGATGGACCTTGATGTTGCACGTGTTAGTGTTCTTCCTTAGAGGTCAGACTTACTCAGTACATGTACATGGGTGACCTTGATCCTATCCCAAGTTCACCGAGCTACAAGTGTAATGAATCTCTAGGTCAGCTGAGCATGGGCTGTTCATACAGCCCTCTTGTTTTTTTTTGTTTTTTTTTTGTTTTTGTTTTTTGTGTGTGTGTGTGTGTGTTAATTGTTTCTGTTAGTTTTGTTAGTTTGTTTCATTTTGATTTTTTTTTTCTTTTTTTTTTTTTTGTTTTTTTTATGTGTTAATTGTATAATGTGACAGTTATAAATGCATAATAAACCATTACTTCTGCTTCAGGGCTCATTATCTACTTTGCCTATGGCATGCAGCATAGTAAAGAGAACAGGGAGGTGGGACTGTCCTGGGCAGGAACACAGAGCACTGCCGCCTTGCTGGCATCAGATGAGGAGGATGACATATGACATGGTGCAGACAAAGCGTTCATGGTGCTTGGGATGTTATCATATTTTCTGTTGAAAAACATACATATACACAGATTTTTTATCTGAAATGAGCTTTTTTTCTTGTGTTTTTCCTGTTACCACTTTTTTGTGTTGTGGTTGTGTGTATGACCAGGTGAGACTTGATGTGGAGACTTTGGCCAAAGATGTGAACTTGAGAGACTGCTATAGCGTTGTACTGTTGTATTGTAAATCCAGAGTAAATTATTTATAATATAATGTGGGTCCAACAGGAAATTATACATTCCTAGAATCAGTATTTGCCTTTGAAACAGATCAAGCTCCTCCTTGTTTCTATCTCAACTGAGCAGAACTGAGGAAAGATAGAGGTTGATCTGTTCAGCAGGCAAAATATTAGTTGTTGGAGGGGAGGATATTGTCTAGTGTGCATAATATTTCAGTTCTCTGCAGTAGCTTACACGTGTGTAGGTTGTAACTTAAAAGGTTACACCCAATGACCAATATGAATGGAACTTTGGGGACTGCACCAATAGTGCCTTCAGATGATTTTAAAAAAAAAAAAAAGTTATTCTCGGGAGATCATATCCCGCTGTTTTGTATTTTGTAGGGGTTTGGAGGGTTGCAGGGTTGTAGCATAGGAAAGGGACCAAAATGTGTCTTCTTTTTTTATTTTTTTGGCATAGAGATGTATACACAACTTTCAAAGCATAGTGCCACCTGTCAGTCACACTGTCCTACTAAATGAATGGGGGGAGGGGGGGGGGGGGGGGCAGGGAGCACCTTCTCGCTCACATGAAGGTCCTTCCTATACAGGTCTATGCGCATAACCTGTGAATGGGAATGCAGAAAAGACATTGAAACAACTATAAATATGGCATGTACTACCTTTTTGCTTGAATAGAGTGACCATGAATATCAATTGATTATTTCTATGAACTTATTTTGTCTGAAATAAAGAGCAATTAGGAGTAATATGGTGTGTTTTGGGAGAGGCGTTCGCTTGTTAGACGAGCTAGCCTGGTAATGGTACAACGCATTGAATGGACATTGCAGCTGTAGTATGTGCTGCCGTTCTTAATGATCGAGTGTACTATCATATACAAGGTGAAAGAACTCGTTAGTTACACTGGCATCTTAATTCTGAAGGTCAGATAAAAAAGAAACCTGGGTACTTGTGAGCAAAGTCGCAAGAACAGCACTTACGTTTATGAGGTTTCAATCAATTTAGTTTCGTAGATCTGGCTACATTGATAAATGGCTGAATGACTGTGTTGTCTTGACAGCAGCAACACTTGATGGCTTTTCCAAGAAGAGCGACAGACATAGCAAGTTGGTATTTTTTGTTGTTCTTTATGATTGATCAATATTAAAAATAATTTCCATTCCAATAGTTCCCGTGAAATATACTTAGTACTGGTGGTTCCTGCTACCGGAAAGTGTAGCATGACAATCGCACGCATGAGCACTGATGACCTTTTAACCAGTTACGGATGATAAGTGGGACATGCTTTACAGCTGTGCTGTCTTCACCGCCACCTGCTGGTGTAAAGCTCCAGAAAGTTATGCCTTCCATCCCTGAATATTTCTGAAGATTGTTCAATTTCCTTGAATCTGCCGTGTAGCCTGGTACTGTACAATGGTAAACAGGCATTTTTTCCTTGTAGGGGCAATAAACAGTTGAAAACTTCAGAATCAACTAAGAGGGGTGTGCTGTTCTACGCTGTGGCAATGGCAACAATAGCCGCTCTGGAATAGATGTCCCACCTGCCACTAAGCACATTGGGTAATAATCATTGCACTGCAGTGACTAGTGCCGGTACTAAGTATTTTTCAAGGGAGCTATTTCAGAGTAAAAGTAACGCGTAGCGTGCTGTCCACTGTTGCATGACCTTTTTGCTACAGACCTCAGCCGTCAGCTGATTGTGCATGTCAAGCGAATCCACCGTCAACTTTATCTCAGCAATACAATGTACATCATAGTGTTCATCGTTGCTGATGCTTCCTTTATTGGAAACACTCACACCATGAAGGAAACATTCAATACTTTAATAGATTCAGCAAATTAGAAGACACGCGATCCCAAACACGGGCAAAAATAAAGTAGTGAAGTATAGGCATTTTAGGCTTGCCATGACCTCGTATATACAAACATCCCACAGGAATGCACGCGAAAGTTAACCCTAAAATTCCATTACTAGTTCACCTTACATGTATATCTTCTAAAAAAAATTTACAGACATTAAGGTAGACTTACAAGGGGCACATAAACGCAAGAATAATAGGAATAGTTCCTGTTTTCCCACATAAATCAATCGACTTGATTCCACATTGATGAGTGCATTCAGCATTGCTGGCCATGCAATTGATGGATTCCATTGACGACCTTTGCCTCACATTGAAGTTTCGCGCTCTGCTGCTGGCGGCACCAGGGGTTTTGAAAGTTGTGTATACAGTTCTAGTTGCAGTGATAAAAATAAGGACTATTTTCACCGGTCCACAAACAGGCAGCTTTGGTTAAATGGGCATTTTTCTTATTAAATTGCATGTAAAATTTTAATAAGTGCAGCAAGAAATGAACTTGTTCACCACACATTATTTCACTTTTTGTGTACGTGATGCAGGCCTGCACAAATTGAAATTTAGCACAACTCATAAAAGGATTGCCTGGTAAGACAGACTAAGTTATGCTATGGTTACTGTGTGGGCGCTCCACCATGGAGCGCAGTCAGACACGCAGAACAAGTCTGTTAAACAGGCAAATTAAAAGGATTATCCTGGAAAAATTTGCTTAACCATTTTTGTTTTGGGTAACCTGTTTTAACATGGCTGGATGCCTTGTTGTCAAAAATTGCGAGAACGGTAAATGGGTTAGGCCATTGTGATTGAAACTGAGGGTTACACAATTTGCGCAGGCCTGTAAAAAATACTGTATTCATGGACTTATTTTAAGGTCAATACAATTCTACCCTGAGATCTTTCTGTAAGTCCCGTCTCTGGTAGATTTGCAAGTATGATGACAGTGATTGCGCTTGGGTCACTGTAAAATATCCATGTACATGTATATCTAGTCGGGTTATGTTTACGACTACATATACCATGAAACCTCATTATAACGACACTCCGATATATTCATTATAATGACAAAAGTTTATTTTCTTCGTTGTTTGATTCATTTATCTGACATATTCAGTTGTATGACACATCTCTAAGGGAACAATAGATGGTGTCATTATAACGAGTTTTCATTGTATGTATCAGATATTACTTCAGTTGTTGACGTGCACAAATCCTGCAGAAACAAGTTTTTTGTTCATGTATGTCCATGAACAGGTATAAAGTTTATATTTCATATTTTTCTGATATCTGTTCATGTGTTGCTCACAAACAGGAATGATTGGGAAGTGCATGTATACAGATGCTTCCCTTTTTTTTTTTTTTGGAGAGGAGGTACCAGTGTATATATACATACAGCTGTAGATACAGACTAGGCAATGCCTGTATTCATATATGCTAGTTAGGGCTTGATGTCTTTAGTGTGTTACTGTCTGATAACCACTTCTACAAGTTAGGACAAATATTTGTCTGCACTCAAAATTTTTTGCGTGTACTGCCAAAATAATGAATTGTCGAGACAACAGAACTTGCGCTAATGTCAAGCCCTGTCACCAGAGACCAGCTGAACCCTGAATTTATTTTGAACATACATGTAGAACTGGTAAATTGTGTTTATGTTGAAGGTATGGAATAGATAAATTCTAAGTGTATAGTTTCCAGGAATATAACGGATTGACCAACATATATACATATATTAAACATCAAATTGTTGGACCATGTGCCATACATGTATTTATTTCAGTAGTGCTGTTCTAACATTCATGTCAGCAGCAATGGGAAAGTAGGTTTTTTGCACCATTCAAATTCCCTCCTTTTTTTCTACTTTTTAATATAGAAATACACATTTAACTGGAAGAATTATTCACTTCATATATATTCCAGTGAAAACATACACTTCACGATATTTACCTGAGAAATGTGTTGTAACGTGGTGGTGCTTGTTCAGCATTGAAATGGTAAACATGTATGCATAATGCCATGAGTAAAAACACGAGAATACACCAACCAAGTCTGGGAGTACGATCATAAACGAGTAACGTATAATAGTGCCACGTGCGGAGTTTATTCAGCTGTCAAGTTTTGTATAATGGTGTGCAGAGAACAGAATTTTGGTATTAATATGGACAGTGAACAGTTCAACAGTATTTTTGTAGGTTAATTTTTATGCAATGCATCCCCTAAATTGTATTCCTTGAACCGGTTGAACTGGAGGGGCAGCTGGCTTGACTTCCCATTTCATGATTTCAGGTCTTTTTAAGATTTTTTCTCAAAGGTGAACAAAATTACGAGATGTTTTCAGATAAAAGTTTAAAAATGACAATTCTAGCCAACTGGTCACTGTGCGTATGATAATTGTACCTTGCTATATGAAACCAGGGGCTTTTTGTTTTAGCTCAGCTGACCTGTTACTCAGCTGAGCTTATAAGATGGACGGTTGTCTCTCATCTGTCTGTTTACAATATATGGACAGTGGGTCTCACAAAATTCTAGAAGGGAAATGCCAAAGTTGTTCATTTCTTGATCTTAAGCTGCCTTCTGACCGGGAAATTACTCAAGCCATACACATAAATACCTGAAGTTGTCATCCACGATATTGTCACAACGGCTTCCTTTTCTAGCATTGGAGTCGCCTAACTACAGTGGTACCTGCTATTTAAGACCACCCCTACAGCCAACAAAAAGTGGTCTCATACTGCAGGTGGTCTTAAATTGAAGGTATATTTAACATGTAAATACAGCAGAGGGTCTTGAGAGAGTGGTCTTAAAAAGACATGCGGTCTTAAATTGGAGGTGGTCTTTAGAGCAGGTACCACTGTATATAAGTAAGTGTTCACCATACTTACTCTATGTACATATATCCAGTATGGTATTTTCTAACAAGTTCATGCTGTCTGGTTCTTTATCCACTGAAGATCCATCAGGTGGAATAAAGACACCTTAAAAGAATGCCTCGTGTTGTACCCGGGAGTTTTTGTCCACGATCAAGAGACCTAGTAGTTGATATAACTTCTTTGACAAATGAAAACAAGTCTTGTTTGATCAAAACGCAAACACTTCCATGATATTCTTGCCAATCGGCTCATAACCTGGTAAGTTAGTCAAGTCCCCACACTGTATTCCTTGCAAACAATAAAAGTGCTACCTTGTTATAGTAAGCTCTGAAGGCCTCCCATCATTTTGTTTTGATTCCAGACTTTCAATGTACCAAGAGATTACACTGATATGATTTGGGTCTGTCTCACAGCCCAGAAGTTGTCCTATGTTCACATTCCAAATGCCATTTGATATGCTGTCATACATGTATCACTTGTCTTGAATGAGCAGTTTATCAAACCTAAATGCTTTCTTTCCCTCATTTCTTGTGCAGGCCTAAACAGTTCGTCCCCGTCTTATAAGGCCCCTCTCACCAGAGGCCACCCCTCTTGAAAGGCCTGTATTGTGCAGAAACTTTGGTATTTCCATCATATTCTCCCCCTCAAGAGAGGCCACCCCTCTAGTAAGGCCACTTATTGGCTGCATTTGGGGTGGCCTTATAAGTGGGGGACCAACATACAAGTAGAAACGGTAGAAAGTGAGCACTACTGTATAAATGCATATCAAAAATGAAGAATTCCAAAAACTTTATTAATTTCGCAAAACAACCCTTTGCCAATTTTTGTATAAACATTGTAAACAGATACAGTTATGAAACATCCCTGATACAATTTTGCAGATACATGTGTTGAGATTATAATAGCACAAATGTTACCATTTTATCTTGAATATAATTTTTTAGAAATATCTAAAATTTTACCAAAATCACTTTTTTTACCCAAAATGCTTGTATTTATATAAATTTGAATTTTGAGTTCCATCTTTAATGCAGACGGATTCTGCAAAACTTGCTGTCAGTTGAGTATATAGGTTTAATATGTCGGGTTGCATTTTTCTGTGATATGTGGCCTGAAAGTGAAGCGACTTTTCGAGGTTGGACATTACTTTGGTAACCTTGATGTTCTCTTGAAGTTCACAGAACTGTTATGTGTACAGACCTTGCATTTTTTTTTTTTTTTTTTTTTTTTGGTGGGGGGGGGGAGGGTAGGGGGTGTTACTCAAACAAATTATCAGATGTTTGGGGGTTAAATGTTTAAAAATAAAGAATGCTTATCAATTACTTACTTTTCTTACTTTGTTTAAAATATACTTTTTATGGAAATGTAGTTTTGACCTGTTTATTTGGTAAAATGTAACCTTTGTCTGCCTTTTTTTTATATTTTTAAACATGTAGAATAGAGAATTCAAGTCTTTCTGGAATCCTGGTTGCCTGTTCAAGGTCAAGGATGCCCTTCCCTTTAACATCAAAGTTGCAACCTAAATGGCAACTGAACAGGACACAGTAATTCAGTATGAATTTTGTTGCTGCAGTGGTTGGCATGTTGGGAAGAATGACCATACCCTGGTCAAACCATGTTTTCTGGTTCATAAGTAATGGGTAATCATACTGTAGGATGCGTCTTAGTTTTCTGCTGTGTGTGCGCTCTGCCCAATATCAGTCAATGTAAAGCTGCCCATGCAGGCATTTCAGAAGCCAAGCATTTCTTGCCGACAAGAAAAAAATATTGGGCTGTGCATATCAGCAGGAGCTTAATATTAATCTACCAAGTGCTTTTTCTGACCAAGTGCAGGTTCTGACCACAGAGATTTATACCGCATGTTCTCTATAACTACAGCTGAAAGTGTGTGTGTCTGTACACGTAGAAAAAAAGCTGAATTTCATATGAATCAAGAAGTGATGAAGTACAAGTGGTTTTTCCATGGACAAGATAATTTAGCATCAATGAGTGTATGTTATTCCGTGGCAACTCTTTCAGTGCCAAGTTTTGGACTGCATCCGAACAGCTTTCCTTTGGGCCCTTTGGGCATATTAGAGTGCTCCCAAGGAAAGCTGTTGACTTGGACCATTATATTCTGTGGGACTATAAGCATCCTGGAACTTCAATGAAAAGCCTTTTCACAAAGAAAGTTAACTCTTTCAGTGCCAATCACGTCTAAAGTTGATCTACTAAAGTGAAACTAGTCTGAATTATCATTAGATTCTCACAATTATATTCCCCGTAAAAAGATCTTTCTTTCAAGTAACAGCATGCATATAGTTTCAGAGAAAATATCCCAGGTCAACAGCTTTTCTCGGCACACATTGGACACATTGCACCCAATGCATGCCAATCGAGAAATGCTGTTGACTCAATCCTAAATTTGGCACTTGAAGAGTTAGTATAGTATCCATGTAATAATTCAAAGAAGTTTATCTCAAGTACTTCCACTTAGTCGGTGGACAGGGAAAGACTTAAAAGCAAGACCACCCCTACAGCTATCAAAAAGTGGTCTTATTATGCAGGTGGTCATAAAATATAGGTAACAGAAATAAACAAGTGTGATTGAAGAGTGTTCTTTTAAAGATCTAGAGCCTCGTATGCCCTTTAAAGCACGTACCACTGCAGTATACAAAATCTACTCCGTCTGGCAGCAGGAGATAGTGAATGTCTGTAGTGCCTTCTTGCTGTCCAGTTAAATTGTACTTTGTGAGAAATATTTTCCGGAGTGGAAGTCTAGATGCTTTGCTGAAATGTCAGGACTACAATGGTAGTAAGGGGAACAATTAATTGATTTCATCATTTATGGAACAGATTTAAGTGTTGTCACGGTGCCTTACATATTCTATTAGTTTGGCTGTTGTCGTGTTTTTAGCCATGACGCTTGAAGTGCCAGATGGTATTGTCGTCTGCTGGTAATTTGTAAATTTTCAAGCATTTTAAAAACTTTCTATTTTGGAGACCAGGAGAGTGGTGCTGAAGTGTATGATGCGTTACTGTGATATCTGGAGAAGTATTCACTAATGCCTTGTCAAATTTTTATCAGGGATTAACCCTGTGATAGACCATAATGTTATTTCAAATAAGGTCCCAGGTGATTTTTTTTCCTTTTGGTATTTTTATGAGTTTGTAATTATGTCACAGATGCGCTTGATGATGGACCAGAACTCTATGTAACACTTCATTCCTCCAGTCATTTTAAAGATTTTATCGTACAATTTTTTAAAAAGTTGATTTGGAGAGTGGTCGGGAGCTGCCCAAAGGCATGACTTTGCTGTGGTGTTTCAAAACACACTTTCTTACACCACACAGTGTGTCAGTTTTGTCAGTGGGGCATGTCTCCTCCAGGTAGCGCTATAGGTAACTTCCCCCTGGTATCAACTGTAAATTGCTTTATGTTCGGGTGTATAAATTTTTGCGGTTTTTGTATTTTTGACGCACTCCCTCCCCACAAAAAAAAACAAAAACAAAAACAAAAAACACTTTTTGGGTGGCTTTGTCAGAAAAGCTGAAACATTGAAATGAATTAAAGAGGAAAATGTTCACCAATGAGTTGATGAAGGCAATGGACCTGACTGGTAAAATTCCAAGGATTCCCCTTGCCACTTGTATGCATATTATCTGGCAGGAACGGGAGAGAGAATTTTCTTTGATGAGACAAGGTGTTGTAGATGAAGTGAGCATGTGAGAGGGAGTGGGAGGCATGCCTATGAATTAGGCATTCGCAGCTCCTGCATTTTATTAATGATGGAATAAGTCGTAAGTATTGAAGCTGATTAACAGTTTCTCATCAGCCATTTTAAGGTGGAATAGGTCAATATGGATATAAAATGTAATGTTCTGTGTTGACCAATGGGAAGGTGTTTCTGTCCTCGCCAAAACAAATGGACTTGAACCAAGGATGAATCTGTAATGAAAAACGCTTGTAAAGAATAGACCATGTCAGGTACACTACTCTGCATGGCAGCAGGTTTTGCTTATCCCCAGGTGTCACCACTGTCAAAGAGTGCAGCACTTGGAAGTCAGCTTTTTATTGTGGGATGGCAGATACATCTTGATTGTCCCAGGTCAGCCATAAGTGGGGATCATTGTGCCCTGGAAGAGAAATCTATGCAGTTTTCTTTGATCAGATGGCAGCTGAAACAATGTATCAACATGAGGATGAAGTCTGATATCAATTTGATACAATTTAACTTGGGAGCTTCTACTGGCTACAATATACAGTATGTAGCTGCATGGTATTCTTTCTGGTTGGCTGACAGTTGCACAGGTGGACCTTTGATCCTTAAAGTGCTAATCACTGCTATTGTTGTTTTCTCATTACCATTAACATATAGTGGTAAAAGATTCAAATTCCTCATGACCATACCTTTCATTCAAATACCAGGGAGCCTAGTCTAAAGCAAAAAGTAGTCTTAGTCAACAGCTTTCCTCAGGACACTGTGCACGCATTGTGTGCAAAGTGTCCCAAGGAAAGCTGTTGACTCAGACTTAAATCAGTGCTTTAAGGGTTAAAGTGCACCCTTGTGCTCCGAGGGTTACTGAGGGGTATTTTTGTGATGCCATGTTATCAAATTTACTTTCCTTTGAACTGCAGTGAGGCCACTTTTGTTATTCATTTGTTCTATTTTATCATTTTTAGCTCTGCTGCATGTAGGTCACAGAGCCCATGCGATCACTCCTGTCTGTCCGTCCTGCTGTCCATCATTCTGTCTGTAAACTTTTGCATGTGAGTGTGATACTGTCCACAGTTTTCAAGATAGCCCGGTGTAAATTTCAGGGCTCATCATGTGCATGAAAATCTATGTTGAGTTGAATATTGGTGGCACCACCTACAATATTATGTACATTATGGGTCAAAATGTGAAAATCTTGGGACCACTCAAGCATCTTAAATGTTTGATAATTATTCATGAAATGTCATGAATGTGGAGGTCAAAATCTCAGTTGCTTTTGATACAAGGGGCGCCACCTTTAACTTGCTGGAAATTACGAGCCAAAATATGGTGAAAGATGGGAAATTCCATATCTCAAAAAACTAAGAAAATTAGACATACCAAATTTAAAAGATATATAGATCATGTCTAATGCTAATACTTTATCAAATGTCAGTGAACTTGACTTATTTTGTTTCATCACCATGCAGTCCTGTAGATTTTAAAGCTGATTTTGTAAAAGCAGGGTGTAGCTTGGACATCCGTGGCAAAGAGAATTGAGCCTCCAAATTAAAATTGCACCTGATCACATTGTACATAACAACTCCACATGGTGACCTACATTTTGGGTCACCGCGACCCAATGATTATGGCCTTTGTCCAAGTTTATTGTTTTTCAATATCTCAAAAAGTCATTACCTGAAAGTGGGAAACGGGGCACACATTTAGCACATAGAATTTTTTTTTAATCCGAGTTGAAGGTCAAGGTCAGATGGCCAGTTGGAGTAAAGGAGTTACAATGTGAAAGTCTTGTGAATGACTTGTACATTGTATGAAAACTCTACATCGACTTCAATGTTGGTGGCACCATATACATAATTATGTAATCTATGGGTCAAAATTTGAAAATTGTGTGACCAGCCCAGTATCCTTAATTTTTGATGGATCTTCGTGAAATTTAGTGGGATTGTGGAGGAGGTCAAAAGCTCGATTGCATATGAAACTAGTGGCACCACCTGTACTTCACAGAAATTCTGTGTTAAACTATTTTGGAAGATATAAAATTTGTACCATCTTGAAATATAATTTAATTAGAGATTCCCAATTTATAGGATACAGAGACCATGGACAAGGCTAATATGTTATGTAATATCAGTGACCTTTCTTAGGTCACCAGGCCTGCAAATTTGGTAGGGGTGATTTTGTAAAAGCAGGGTGCAGCTTGGACATTGATGGCAAAGAATTTTTGGGTGATGGTCATCAGATTTTGTGTCAGCAGAGCATTACACCTATGGGCCTCTTTTTTTCTTCTGTGTTTTGGACAGTGCAGAGACCGTAAGTGTAACTTCAACTTAAAAATGTTATCCACGAAAGTGCATCTAATTTATCAACTGTGATCACACCTCATCACGTGGAATAGAGGGGGTGTGGGTGGAGGTGGACTTTCCAAAAGTGCTTGGCCCGGGTGCACGATGGTGGTGAGTCTTGAGAAAAATGTTCACTTCCCTCCCAGTGTTAAGGAGGTGAAAAGCACAGGCAGCTGCAGTATATATTTTCAAGAGGCCCGACCTTGGGTCATTGGACTTCATTGCATGAAAATAAAAGTGTTAGAAATATAAATGGCATGCTTGTAACTTGTATCTTAAGTTTTGAAAAAAAAAAAAAAAACATTATTTTTGTGGATACATTGTGTTTAAAGTGGAAATATTTCAGACGTAAAAACTGAAACTTAAGTGTGTAATCTCCAATGTGAACAAGCTTTTTTTTTGCCACAGTTTGTCATTTCAACAAACGAGTGCTGTTCTTCTCATAGACCTTTTCATTTGATAGAGAACAAAAAAGTAAAATGCCCACAAGTAATAAGTAGATAGTTTAGGCCATGCAACTGCAGCCAGCTGTAAATTATTGCAGCCAAAGTTATGTCATTGAAGCATCTGACAAAGAACACTGGCAAGTGCCAGCATGAGGAAGTTGTGCTTTTGTTGGGAAACTCGTTTGTAAAATTGGTTGAAATCGTAACAATGAAATGTTTGTTTGGTGGTCCATATTAGTAAATTGTGTGCAAGCTGGTGAAGGCTGAAAGTGGTCCAAATATGTGTTATTGTGAATTAAAAAATTGCCTGTATAGCAAAAGTTTTCTGTCTTGTTTTCTTAATGATTATGCACATTTGGATAATAATACGCCATAAGTATGTGTCCATATACTTCTGAATCTTTATAGCTTCTAGCACCCCCAACCTCACCCCCATAAAATGTGAGATACAATGTCATAAACTTATGCACAAGATTTTTTACTTCATACAGAAAAAATTTACCTGGTACAAAAATGATTGATATGCAGGCTTCTGTGCATTTCATGCAACTTCATTATGCACCGTCTTCCATCATTTGTACACAAAAATTGTGTGCGTAAGTATCAGTTATAATTTACACAAAGAAACATTTTAAAGTGAAATTTTGCACCTTTTTTTTGTGCAAGAGGAATTCTGCAAGTTTGTGACAAAGGTTTTCTCCAGGTGTTTTATCATTTATGAGCAGAGTTTAACTGGGGAAAAAATCTATGTTTCTAATATGCTACAGGTGCAAATTTGTTTACATGCGCAAGTTTTCTTGCATTCCTTTGAACTTAGATTTTATTTTAGCATGAAAATGTTAAAAGTCTGCACCAGCAGTTTGTCTGACAAAATAATTTGTGACCTTATTATGTCTCCCGGTGGAAGCCGGGGGACATATTGTTTTAGTGCCCGTTTCTTCCGTTTCTTGTTCTTCAGGTTCTTCAACACTTGGTTTCCATGCGATAAGTCTTGAAGGACTTGACAGAATTTGATGAAACTTGGTAGGATTATGTGTCTTGGCAAGACCTAGGTTGGGATTGTATTTGGATGACCTTGAGCGAATTCCCAAGGTCACAGGGTCACTTATGTGAAATTGGTTTCCGTGCGATAAGTCTTGAAGAACTTGATGGAATTTGATGAAACTTCATAAGATTATGTATCTAGGCAAGACCTAGGTTGGGATTGTATTTGGATGACCTTGAGCGAATTCTCAAGGTCACAGGGTCACTTATGTGAAATTGGTTTCCCTGCGATAAGTCTTGAAGAACTTGATGGAATTTGATGAAACTTCATAGGATTATGTATCTAGGCAAGACCTAGGTTAAGATTGTATCTAGATGACCGTGAGCAAATTCTCAAGGTCACAGGGTCACTTATGTGAAATTGGTTTCCGTGCGATAAGTCATGAAGAACAGGATGGAATTTGATGAAACTTAGTAGGATTATGTATCTTGGCAAGACCTAGGTCGGAATTATATTTGGATGACCTTGAGCAAATTCTCAAGGTCACAGGGTCACTTATGTGAAATTGGTTTCCGTGCGATAAGTCTTGAAGAACGTGATGGAATTTGATGAAACTTGGTAGCATTATGTATCAAGGTAAAACCAAGGTTGGGATTGTATTTGGGTGACCTTGACCTAATTTTCAAGGTCACAGGGTCATTTATGTGGAATTGGTTTCTCTGCAATAAGTCTTGAAGAACTTGATGAAAATTGCTAGAGTAATGTATCTAGGTGAGAGCTAAAATAGGATTGTAATTTTCAAGCAAACTTGGTCATTTGTAATTCGTTATCACCTGTAGCTTATTCAGAGACGTAAGTGTTCCACCGGGAGACATTTGATTTTCTGTTGGAAAATCAGTCTGTTCTAGTTAGATTGTTGTAAGTACATTAAAATGGAGATGTGAAATTACAACACAGGAACAACTAGATGTAATTTTTATTTAGTTTTCTGTGTAGAAGAGTGGTTGGTTATTTTCTCAAGGTAAATCATCTAGATTTGAACAAAAATTCAAATATGCAGTTTTAATGCCTGGGCTCAGCCAATGGCACAATTTTTACCCCACGGCCCCTATATAGGCAGGGGGGGGGGTGCTATGGCCCACCTCTGTGTGTCTGTCTGTGTGTCCCTTGTGCGCAATTTAAGAACAACCAGGTATTGAGATAAGCTGGGATCATGAAACTTTTTTTTTTAGTTAATCACCCTTTTTGAAGTTGACATCAAATTCCAAGGACAATTACCTTGACCCAATTTTAAGGTCACCTAGGTCAATTCTCTATAAATGTCTTGCGGGCAATATAAGGAGAACCAGAATTGCTGGAATTCATGAAAGTTTAACATTTACAAATAATCAACCTTGTAAAGGGTCTTCGTCATGTTTGAAGGACAGTGACCTTAACCTAATTTGAAGGTCATCAGAGGCCAATTTTCTCTTTAATGTCTTTTACATGAGATCTTAAGAACTGGATAAGATGGAATCATAAGACTTTAACAGTTAATCACCCTTGTACCAATCTAGCTCAGGTTTGAAGGACAGTGACCCTGACCTGATTTCAAGGTCACCAGGGACAAACCATTTTTTTTTTTAAATGCAAGGAATATCAGAAATGCCAGGTAAGCTAGGATCAAAAAACTTTTACAGTTTGTCTACCTTTTGAAAGGTAAATTCATGAAGCTTGAAGGAGAATGACCTTGACTCAATTTTAAGGTCACCCGGGGCAATTTGAAAGCCACCAGAGTCAATTTTCTCCTTAATAAATGTCTTGCACATGAGATCTTCAGAAGTGGATAAGATGGGACCATAAGACTGAAACAGAAAAAGTAAGTGCTCAGCATACTTTCATAAGAATATATTAATCATATATTTGTATTACATTTTGTGGGCAGCTACGGGGTTTTTAGTCATTAGCCACTATATTTCTTTATAGTCCTAAGTCCATGAAACATCAGTATTGTCTGTATCATTACTGTTTTCAATCAACACTTGCAAGAAATGAGCTCAAAGATGGGTGTAAGCCCATTGGCATTAAAATTATGAAAGTTGATAACGTATGCTAGCATGTACTACTGTCTCCAGTCTTCACGCAGCAACAAGAGCTGGAGGTTTGTTTGTGGTATTTCAGCCAATTGGCAGGCAAAATTTCCTCAATAAATCAACAAGAT
Organism: Hermodice carunculata; assembly: GCA_964020975.1. NCBI lineage: Eukaryota > Metazoa > Annelida > Polychaeta > Eunicida > Amphinomidae > Hermodice > Hermodice carunculata. Next base: position 75,505,615 of record OZ026626.1, on the reverse strand, counting down.
TATGTTCCCTGTATTTGTAGGCATGTGTTAAGCACGTCGTCAAATTGAGGAATATTGATGTCTCTTTTGCAAGGGAGTACTGTCAATTCATTCATTCATTCATTCATTCATTCATTCATTCATTCAGTTATGCAACTTAATATCACAAAAACACTCTGTGATACTTTATTTTCCTAAGTAAGCTCAGAATTAACCACGCAGAGATAAACAAACCCTGCTGCCAGAGGCGTCTGTGGAGCACACACTGCATGCTGGCCTGCAGTTTACCAAACTTTGTACATTGCCACCGCTACACTTTTGCTTTATTTTTAACTTTCTTCTGCAAAATTAAGATACCTTTTTGTTTACATTCAATTTTACTCTCAGATTATTTGGCTATGACACTCTTGCTGATAATATTGCATCAAAACAATCCTTCCTAAGGGTGTTTGTTAAAAAAACAAAAACAAAAAACAAAGCAAACTACTGTTTGTGCATAATAAAGTAAGTCTATCGTATAATATATACACAAGTTTGACAATTGCCTAATTAGTTTAGATAGATAGATATGTTTGTTCATCAAGATACAAAGCTGAACATACATTATAACAAAACATTGAGAGTAGAAGCCCATCTGGGTTTATATATACCCTCATCCATGAGAAAACAGTAGGCTTATAGGTAAGGTCATACAAATAAATCTATATCATGTATACATATGCATCATAAATTTTCCACACAGACAAGTCCAAATGACTTAAAACGATTTTGATATAAAATACATGTTAAACAATTCAATCTCCAATCGTTAAACTGAGATAACAAATAAAGTTTCGGTAAATTTTGTTTAAATAAAGGTAAAGACATTGTCTGCCAAAGGTTTAATGGTATCTGATTCCATACATGTATCTTGGTGCCATGGTGTTAACTGGAAAAATATGTAAAAGCATTGCCACAAGCAAATGTAAATAAATTGTGTTTCTGTCTTGTAGAATACAAATGTATATTTAAGTTTAAGACAAAAATATTCTCAAAAATTTGTGAAAATATGCCATTCATAATTTTAAACATAAAAATGGATTTCAAAAATTTATTTATTAGGTCAAATTTCATGATTCCATATCTGAAATAAAGGATCTGTATGTGCATCAAAATCTGAGAAGCTCATAACACGTAATATTTTCTTTTGTAATTTTACCAGACAGTCCAGATTACTTTTATAATTGCTTGCCCATGTTACATTACAGTATGTATGATATGGATAAACTAAAGCGTAATATAAACTGAGAAGTACCTTACTATTCACTGATTGTCTTGATTTCTTCAGAATACCAATAACTTTGCTAATTTTATTTGCAATGTAAGTATTATGATATTTCCACTTTAATTGTTCATCCATCCAAATTCCCAAAAACTTAATCTTACAAACTGGACAAATATCATAGTATTAATTTCAACATGAATGTTCTGAGGAACATGTTTCTTCTTTCTTACACGATAAATCATAAAATATGTTTTGTCAACATTCAAAGCTTGTTTGTTAGCATTGAACCTAGCTGTTATCAATCTTAAAGTTGCATTGGTCCTCTGTATTAGGGTATAAAAGGTTTATATCAGAAAACAAATTCGTGCCATTTGCAAATAGAAGAATGAAACAATATGGACAAGCAAAAAACAAGTCATTGATGTAAAGTAGAAAGAAGAGAGGCCCTAAAATTGACCCTTGTGGTACATTGCATGATATATTCATAACATCAGATTTTTCATTTTGAAAAGACACATTTTGGGATCTACGAAATAAATATGAAGTGAACCAATCCAGGAGTACGCTCCGAATTCCATAGTAAAATGATTTATCAAGGAGTAGAACATGATTGACTGTGTCAAAGGCTTTGGATAGATCAAGAAACACGCTAATGCATATTTACCTGTTCTCCAAAGCCTCTGATATTTTCTGTGTTAAAAAACTTACAGCAAGTTGTGTCCCATATCTTTTTCTGAAGCCAAACTGGAATCGATATAAAATGTCATTTTTCTCCAGATAATCAAATAATTGGTTGTACACGACTCTTTCAAATAACGTAGAGAAACAAGATAGTAAAGATATACGCCTGTAATTAGAAAAATACTCTGGATCACCTTTCTTGAAGAGAGGAATAACTTTAGCTACTAACACCCCTTTCCAAAGATGTGTTAATAATGCGAGTTAAAACAGACACAATTTTAGAGCTGACCTTCTTGATGACTTTTGGACTAACATCATCACATCCTGGACTTGAATTCTTTAAAGAATTGATAAGTATACGGATATCATCTTCTACAACGGGCTAAAGGAAAAAAGAATTAATATACTGGCCCCTTTGGTATGATTGGGCAGAAATATCTATAAGCGAAACACTTCTAGCCAAATTTGGACCAATATTGGCGAAATAAGAATTGAAATGATTAGCTATATCTGTAGGTATGGTCAAATTTACATTATTATGTTTAAAATAACTGTATATTAATTTTATGCATACCAATAATGCCCTTTTAATTATCACTTTCCATGTTTTAGACAAAAAATGTTTATTTTGGTTTTAAAAAAATCACTAAAATGAAGCCCTTCTGCTATTCTTAAGATATGAGTTAACCCATTTCGGTAAGCTGTGTAGCGTGACATATAATGTTTTCTTCTACCGTATAATATATTTTTCCTTTTGATAGATTTAATCAGAACATCAGTAAGCCATGGTTTTCTTTGCTTATATGTCGAGTTATATACTTTAAATGATTCATCGTACTACTGTTTAAAATCAGCCAAAAACAATTCCATACTATGATTTGGATCCTGATAGGAAAAGACGAAACTCCAATTATTAGAGTTTAGTTTAGTTTTCATAGTAAATAAAGTATTAGAATCAATTTTCGTCTGTATTGAGGTAGTGATCTGTTTATTGTTTGCTTAGAACAAATTCTGAAAATTGGTAAATGGTCAGAAATGTCAGTGACAGTGTATAAAATACCATTTATAGGATTAATTGCGGAATTTGAAACATTACAGAAAATATTGTCGATGAGTGTGGCAGAGTTACAAGTCACACGTGTAGGCCTGTTGATTGATGGTAAAAATGAGTTAGAAAAAAGCACGTCCGAAAAGATGATGTTCCCGAATGAGTATCATTATTCAATAAATCTACATTAAAGTCTCCCATTAAATAACGTTTCTTTTCATATCTTAGTGACTCAAGTATAGCTTCAAGAGTGGCATTGAAGTTATTCAGATTTGTACCTGGTGGTCTGTAGATTACACCAATAATGATACTTGAGTCATTTAACTCCCCACATGGAATTTCTATAAATAGTGGTTCTAAAATATCGTTGAAGGCTATTAAATCATTACGAACAATATAGCATAACCCCTCCTCTATAAAGAGAGACACCACCGCCATCTCTCGTATCTCTGCACTTATATACATATATATATATATATATATATATATATATATATATATATATATATATATATATATATATATACATATATATATATATATATATATATGTGATTATATATATATATATATATATATATATATATATATATATATACATATATATATATATATATATATATATATATATGTATGTATATATATATATATATGTATATATATATATATATACATATATATATATATATATATATATATATATATATATATATATATATATGTGATTATATTGACATAAGTTATATATTTCATGATTTGTTGGTTTTAACCAGGTTTCAGTGATACCAATAATCTTAAATTTGTGACTTAGGATGGCCAGATAATTTTCCAAGTCAGTGAGATGTGCTGGAAGACTTCTGATGTTTAAATGTAACAGAGACAATAGAGATAGATATGAATCTTGGGTATGGCATTGACTATTACATAAATTACTAAAAAAAATGTGACTGAGAAAAATGTTGAAAATCAGGGTCAATATCATAAATAGGAATATTATTTCTATCATCGTTTAATTCAAATGGTACAAATAGTTTTTCATTCAAAGCTTCAAAATCAAGGTTAGAAAGGATGGGCCATAAATCAGAAATATTTCCAAGGAAAACATCATCATCAACATGATTAAAGGGTAACTCAGATTGCAAATCCAATGTTGATCACGCTCATAGTTACCTCCAATGCATTTGAAAAGATGAAATTGTTTACATGCAGTGCAATAACATTGGTTTAAAGCTAGATGATTCACCATCTGGTTACAAATATCACATTTATATACCATTAGAAAAAAAAAAAAGCAAAGATTCACCATTGGCATGAATTGAGAACAAAAGTACTTTGTGACAAACAGATTACTTAAACCTAGTATATTCTTAACCAAATACAAGAAAAACATGTGAATATAAAATACATGAATTTTGCCCTTTTGTGGATTCTCACTGTTAATTTATACGCATCGTTGTGTGTGACCAGGGACTTGTTATAGACACGTCCCTGGTGTGGCTGCGACTTTTTCAGATGAAAGTTAGTCCTCCGAAGTTGCCATCTGGTGACCATTTACAGAACTACCATCTTGGGCAAAAATAATGACCGCCCCCGCGAACTTTGTTCACCATTTTTTGTTCCGGTTTCCGGCAGCGGGAAATTCAATATCCACATTTTGAATCTGAACTGGATGTTCATGGCAAGTTTATTGCTGTCAAGAGGTTGTGAGTACGTTATTAGGTAAGCTGAACTTTAAAGTGTGATTTATGACAGCTTAGGTGAGTCTCTGAGTAGATACCAGATTTAATCGAGGAACATTGACGAAATCTTGTAATACAGGTAGGCTACATTAATCATAAATTAATTAGGTACAGTGGATCCAAAATTTCAGCTGCATCCAACCCTTGGCACCCCAGCCCGAAGTGTCTGCAGCCACATTTTGAAATTTGAGTGCCGTCTGGACTGTGGCCCCGCGGCAGGAACTGGTCCTTGTCTTGGGCCCGAAACCTCAGTGTCGAGATCTTAATTTGTGCTCCTGTGGTGGATTACTCATGACGTAAACGTATGAGTATGACTCACTATGATTGATTGATTGATTTGATTTCATTCATGTTTACACAGTTCATAAAATACATTCAATGTTCATAGCAAGCAGCACCTGAAATAAGGCGTGTCACAAAAGAAAAAAACCCAAAAACATAAAAACGTCAGATGACTCCATAATAACTCTGTCTTAGAAATGAAACACACAACACAAACTATCATAATGATACACTTTATTTGGCCGCATAAGAGTGACTTGAGTCTTGACAAAAAAACAAAAATAAACAAAAGAAAATAAACGGAAAGCAAAAAAAAAAAAAAAAAAAAAAAAAAACAGACAAGCACTCTCCTACCAAAAACCAACAGCCAAACCAATGGAACAAAACAACATGGAAAAAAACCCCCAAAATATCCTGATCATAATTGAAGCATTCAATATAAATTTACAATTAGACTTTGTAATAACCCATAAGTGTGATACCATGTAAAAGACCTCAATCAAAATTATACAGAATCACAAAACATAGAACAATGCTGTCCAATACTGATGTATTTGATTATTGAACATTTCCATACCAATATCAACTCAGAGGCTTGTAAATCAGTTCCCCTCATCATAATACACAGTCATGGTGAATACCAATATACGATCAGGTAAAATTATGAAATAATTATTATCACAATGCACACACAAGTACCATCGACACCTTCAGAAAAAATAATGCACATGTATATACCCATAACAGACAACCAGAAAATAAATACAAAAAAAAAAGAAGGAAAACAAATGAGACAATCAGTAAACCAATGAAAGTTATGTACAAACAAGACAGAAAGAGCATGGTACTTATGAGAAACATAACAGCAAGTAAGAGACACTGCTGTTAACACACACACACACACAAACACCATAAAGTACATGTATGTATCTGCAGTGCATACTCATTAGTCAATAATGAACCTTCAAACCAGCAAATGAGCTGCAAAATCGTGTGAAATAAATAAATCAAACTTTAGTGACAAACAATAACACACGAATTTTACCTGTTAAATGACTGACATCATCCCCAATGTAAAAAGAAAGTAGCGGAAAGTAAAATAACAATCTGAAATCTCAAGTTGACAAATAATGACGAAACCATGAAAGATAAGCAAGACCACTCATGAATTAAGAGAATCCTTGCATGATGTTTTGCTTCATTTTTTGCCCCAGCAACCATCTGTCCTCAAACAAAAATTCTAAGTATCGAAAGTAGCCATCTTGCTTCCAGTCACCATGCACTTTTATTAACTCACCTGAAACCCCAGCATTGAAGGCAAAAGTGGCACCTCGACGCCTAAAGCTGTTCCCAGAAAACAAATGAGACTGATAACCCGTTTTATCCAAAAATGAACATGAAAATTTGACAAATTTGTAAGGCGTGAGACAGGCAAAAGGATGAGAAGCACAGTAAGTGAAAGCAGGCATACTAAATCTGATAAACGCCGAAAGGCAGCCACCAGACAGAGCGCAGAACCAGGAATCATGGGAACTTGAATTTGTAAACAACGTCTGCTGAATTGATTGGTTTTCGACCAACTCATGGAAACCAACAAACCGAATTTCATACACTTTATACTACCTCTAGAAAGCTGCTTGCTCTCATCAAATTTTACGCAACTGATGGCAACCCTGTTTGACTTCCTTCCCATCAAGAAAAAAGTAAGCAGAAAGGCAGACCAACTGGCTACATGCACTGGGTTCGAAAAATCAATTAAACTTTTCAATGTAATACAAAGCAATAATGAACCACATTCCATCAAATGGGAGCTCTACAATTTAGGGGAAGGCATATAACGCTTATTTCCATAGTGGACCACCACGGATAGAAATACGGCAATGGATGGACTATAAGGAAGGAAGAAAAGGTACCACAAGTAAGAAAGATCTGCACCACATGGGAATATGGAAAACTGGAAAATATAACTTCTGTATGAATATGTAATCAGGAAAATGTGGGAAATCTGTAAATGATGATCTGTACAATAAATCATAAGAGAAAAAAAGAAAGAAAAAAGTTACAGTTAGGAAGTTGTGAAACTCATGCCTTCTAGTGCTCCCATCTCCTTCATATAAAACTGCTTGGTTTTGTATTTGAAAATATAGTTGATGTACCTATTATCGATATGTTCCTATTGTCGATAGGGTGGGCAAAACACTTTTATTAACACTTGCTAATCTATCTATATATGTGATGAGTTGCTGGTCTCTGAACTGTGAAATTTTGTGCAATGATGACTAGCTCTGTTTCCTGGCGTCTCACCTACATGGATAATCACCAGTAAATGCATATTTGGGTTCCTTACGCCAAGCAAAAAGTACACTTTTCAGACAACGCACACATTTTATATTTAAACAAACACAGACACCCTAGCTTTTTAGATTTTGCATAAACTGATTTTATGTTTGCTTATACCAAAAAATGTTTGCCATGCTGACCCACTCCGAATTTCATCTGTGTGGAGTTTTCAGTTGCTATATCGAGAATCTATAGGAACATTGTTTTTATAAGCTGGTCACCAGAATTGAAGTGACATGTCCTGCACAGACCACCGGTGTTCATCAAAAAAGGACAACTTTGTTTAGGTTTTACCATGGAAGTACAGCTAAGAACTTGAAGTCTCTGATTTATATCAATAATTCTCCTATTTATGGTCAGTGACGCATTGTGCTCCACTTTTACAAACCATACGGCTTGGCCTATTGATAACTGGTACATCATGCATACTGAAATACTCAGAAGAATTTAAATATCATCAGGGAGTTTGTTCCAAACATACAGCATCAAGCATGAATCCCATGAGTTAACCTCAAGGTTAACTCTGGACAGGTTTACGGGGTCAGCCTGAGGTTGTCAAACTACAGGTTAACTGCAAGTTAACTTTAGGTTGGGTCAATCCAGCTTGGCTTGAACATGGTTCTGTCAAGTGCAGGTCACACAACTTCAGGTTGAAACCAGTCTTCTTCCTCTCCACCTTCTTAAAAACAATGGGTATCTCTCTCATTTATTGTGCATGTCTACTGGACGAGACCTGCTGCCCCAGTTCTGATGTTTTCCATTGAATAATTGATGTGTTGGTGGTGTCACCTAAAGTATTACATAATATTTCATTTGGGTCCAAATGTGAAAACCTTGTGACCAGTCCAGCATCCCTAATTTTAGCTCAGCTGAGCTTATAGGATGGTCTGTCGTCCGTCCGTAGTCCAACTACCATTCACATTTTAGATTTCTTCTCAAAAACTGTCAGCCAGATTTACTTCAAACTTGGTAGGGATGTACCTTAGGTCAGTCTCTTAAACCAGGTTTGTTCAAATGGTCAAGCTCCGGTGATTTTTAATTTTTTTTATGAATTTTTTTTGTTCTTTTATTGGGCAAATCTCAAAAAATCTTCTCGGAAACCGTTCACCCAATTGCTCTGATATCACACAGGAACACTCCAAGGGGCTGCTACTTCTTAATTTATTCACCAGGTGGCACTTTATTTTTTTAGGTAATTTTTTAACGATTTTTATCTCAGCTGACTTGTCAGTCAGCTGAGCTTTTCTGAGGGTCCATCATTCATCCATTGTCCGTCCATCATCCACAATTCAGATTTTTGACTTCTCCAAAACTGTCAGCCAGATTTAGTTCAAACTTCGTGGGGATGTACCTTGGGTGGGTCTCAATCAAGTCTGTTCAAATGGTTACGCTGAGGCTCCAGTGATTTGGGAATTTTTTTAATGAATTTATGTGTTCTATTTTGGGGCAAATCTTCAAAAATCTTCTCCGAAACTGCTCACCCAATTGCTTTGATATGGATAAGGACACTCCCAGGACACCTAGTTCTTCATTTACTCAAAACATAGCGCTGCAATTTTTTAATGATTTTTTTGTGTGTTTTTGCTATTTTCAACTTCTCCAGAACTGTCACTCAGATTAAGCTGAAACTTGGTGGCTATGTTCCTTGTGGAAGGGTCAAACAAAGTTGTTTTACTAGGTGGCACTGCTGTGGATTCTTGATTTTTAAAAATTGTTCCAATAACACTCCTATTTCTTGATTTGTTCACCAGGTGGTACTGCATTTTTTTCTAATTTTTGTGAATTTCTGTGTGTTTTTGCTATTTTTGACTTCTTCAGAACTGTCACTCAGATTAACATGATTAAGCTAAAACTTGGTGGATATGTACCTTGTGAAAGGGTCAAGCAAAGGTGTTTACTAGGTGGCACAGTTGTGTACTCCTGATTTTTAAAGATTTTTTTCAATTTTGGTACTTATTGGTAAATGCACTTTTTCTATTGATTCCTATGCAAGTCAATGGGCATTCTAATGCTAATTCACATTTTGAACTTCTCTGAAGAAATTGTCTGTGAGATTGACTTCAAAGTAGGTGGCAATATACCTTGGGTGGGTCTCTACCAAGGGTGTTCAAATCGTCATGCTCCAATGAATTTTAGATTTTATGATTTTTTTTGGAAAATCTTTAAAAAAGTTTTAATAGGAAAGTTTAACATGGGAACTTCTTGTAATAGTTATAACTGAAGGACAGGTAAGACCCCAAAAACCTTTGCATCGGCGATTTTGAGATTTTATCGTTTTTTAAAAGATGAATGTCCTTTCTATAAATTGTCAAAATTTCAAGCTTTTAACTTAAGTAGAAATACGAGAAGGCATGCGGACATACGAACATCCATGTGTCATTTTTTTACCTTTCTGCCGCCCAGCAGAACAATGCCACCCATCAATCATACTTAACAGTCTGTCACGTGGCTACAGGTAGGAACGGCCCATAGCAAAAAGAGACTGGTATCATGACGACATTGCGAAATCAGGCTGCATGCCCAAAGTACATGTATGTTTGTGGGCAGGGAAAAGATGCAAACATGCTAACATATCATAGCCTTAGTGGTTTACTTTATAGTTGTCTTGCTGGTTTTGCGTTCCAATGAAGGGAGACTTTAAATGTTCAAGAGGAGCAGGAATTGTCAGACAATGTCCCTTCAAAGGCTGTGCCGTGATGGATTACCCCAGTGCTCCTGCACACCAAAGACAGGCATGGAAAAAAACTGGCACTTTAATCAACAATACCCATGTGCATGATAATATTTTATCAAAACCCAAGGATGAGGAAATAAAACTACAACTAAAAACATCAAAATACGCATTTAAACGTGAACATCAGTGGAAACACACAAAATAGCGATACAAAACTCAGGTTTTAAAGAGAAATGAAACTCATTGAAAAAATAACTATAAAATAATGACAAGCTAACTAAGTAAAGTGTACAGACAAGTCTAACAAGCTAACTGCATACAGTATACAGACAGGAGTACATGTATATACAATAAAACACTATACCTAAAAACGGGATGAAGAGGTAGGAGGAGGAAAACCAAACCCGCCACCCGTCCCGTGACACTGAGCGGCGGTAGGCTGCCCCACCAAAGCAAGGCAACACAACTTTCGTTGCCAGGCTTGAGGTCACAGGGCCTGAAGGGCCACCTCCATGACGTCACACTTTGAAACCAGATTGTCGCTGTCGTCATTTGACAGATGGCTGAATAATGTTTTCTCTACTTCAAAGGCTCTTTTATTCATGTGATTGGCCAATAATTGATTGACAACCTCCCCAAATGTTAAGGGACTATGTTTTGTACAAATATCAGCTCAACTTGAGAAAACAGTATTGTTTCAGAGGCAAATGATGAACATCAACGTCCTTTGAAGGTTGTTTTCTCAGAAAGGATAATAGGACGAGAACCCCATCTAAGAATGGTTATTCAAAGAAAATGCCGGGGCGGAATTTAATCCCGTTAATGGCTTTTGATTCTGAAATTTTTTAACTGCAAAAGCGATTAAGCAATTTCCAAAATTTTGCTTTGTTCTTTTTCTATGAAAGGAAAAAAATGAACATCCTGGAAATCAAAGGGAAAATCAAAATATCAAACTTTGAGGGTGGATAACAGAAAAACTATACCAAACATAAAAAATCGCAGGATCAGTTTTTGTTGCCAATATGTCAGGATTGTCAAGATGCAAGTATAATTATGATTTTATAACAAATAATTAGTGACTTAAATATCAACATTTATGGGGTGGATGCTTTGCAGTCATACATGAGATATATATGTACCTTTATCCTGTCCCAAGTTCACAGAGCCACAAGTGTGATGAATTGCAAGGTCAGCCTCTTGTTTATTTATCTTCATGAAATTTGGTGGGATTGTGGAGAAGGTCGAAATCTTGGTTGCATGTAAAACTAATGGTGCCTCCCACACCTTTATATATTATGTGTTAAAATATCTTGAAAGATACTAAGTTTCATATCTTGAAATATGATTCAATTAGACATGCCAAATGTATAGGATATAGATCATATATGATGCTAATATCTAATAGGTCAACATCACTGTTATATATTCATGACATGAATATATAACAGTCATGTTGACCTATTTTTTTAGGTTACCAGGTCTCAAAAGTTAAAAGAAGTGATTTTGTAATATATAGCAAGGTGTAGCTTCGAAATCAAAGGCAAAGAGAATTTTTTGGTGATGGTTATCAGATTATAAATGTCGTCAAAGCATTAGGCCCATGGACCTCTTTCTGATTTCTGTGAATATTTGTGATTTCACCATTTGACTCCTCCAAAACTGTTACTCAGATTGTGCTGGAGCTTGGTGAAATGGAACTTATGGAAGGATTAATCTAATTTGTTCACTATGTACAGTGTAGGTGGCACTGGTCTGGATCCCTGATTTTTAACAAATTTTTCAATTCCAGTACATGAAGATCAATATATACATTCTATTGATTTCTATGCCAGTCAATGGAGATTGCAGTGGTTATTCACATTTTCGACTTCTCTTCCAAAGCCATCAACCAGATTCAATGCAAACGTGATGAGGATGTACCTTAGGAGGGACCCGCTGCCAAGTTTATTTAAATGGTCACAGTCCAGTGATTTTAGATTATCCTACAAATTGTTTTGCGGCTTGGCACATTGCCTTCAAAGTGCACTGAGGAAAGCTGTTGACCTAGACTATTGTATTCTATAGATGCAACTACAGGCATGTTGGTACCTAAATGAAGGCTCTTTGATGTACATGGAAAATGAATGTAGCACCCTTATGATAAGTCAGAGCCATTTGTTGTAAGTAGTTTGACTTCAAAAGTCATATTTGGCACTGAAAGATTTCAAAAATCTGCTTCTCCAAAACTGCCTAGCCAAATTTTGCTTTGAAATTGTATTGGAACACTTCTGGGGATAGCTGGACCTCAACTTAGTCAAGAAGTAAAGCTGTGATTCTTTATTGTTTTTTTTTTTTTTTTTTTTTCTTTTTTCTAAAGACTTTTGGGTATTTTATCGGCCTTTCTTGACTCTTTCTCACAAACTCTAAGTCCCATCCGCTTCAAACTTGACTTGTTGAAAATACACACTTTTATATGGACTTGATCTCCACCATATGTGTTCACCAAGTGGTTATGCTTTCATTTTCTGATATGTATCAAATTACCGAAATTTGGAAAAGTAGGTGAGGGGATATGAATCATGTTAGCAGCAGTGATGATGGTGTTAAACAAAGGTGACCTTGGTATTACAGTGGTCCCCCTCTTATAAGGCCCTTCTCACTAGAGGCCACCCCTCTTAAAAGGCCAGCGCTCTTGTACTGAAAGTATGGCATTTCCATTACATTCTTCCCCTGAAAAGAGGCCACCCTTCTAATAAGGCCATTTTTGGGCTGCTTTGGGGTGGCCTTATTTATAAGAGGGGGACCACTATATTCTGAAGTTCACAGGACCGATATCAGTCTGTGCATGTGAGATCAAGCTGAGAACGGCACCATCACAGTCCTCTTGTATTTACGTGTCCTGAACCAATATTGTATTCAAGAGTCCACTTACCGATTGCTCTGTTCGCTATTTCAAAACCTGTGCCTCGTATTTTTTATTTGGACACAAAGGAGTGCAGAGAAAGGACCAAAAAGCTGTCCATGGGGTGAGAAACAAAATTCAGTTGGATAAATGTGCAGCAACCACAAAGAAACAGTCAGTTGGACACTAAAGAAATGTGTAGTGTTTGAAACACGCAAAATAATGTGGACTCAGAGTGACAAAGCTTTGTCTCCATATGAATATGTAGCAGACTGACTGGGCCAATTGCACACTCACAATGGGTTGTCAGACACTTTGCCAAGCAGTTGTGGAGTCAGGGGAAAAAAATATGCATGGCCCAGAAAAAAGTTGTCTCAAATTTCTATCTAGGCAAGCTTTGCTCATTGAGTGTGCAAATTGTTTGCTTTGTCACCTGTCATGTCTTTGACAATTTCAATTTATGAAGTTTGACATTCATGCCTTCTTTAATTCAGTACATGTATATCTTTGGCTATAAGTTGCATAAGCCATACGCAACTGGGTTCATGTGCCGTGATAGTGTTTCCAAAATTGTTGTTGAACAGTAAACGCAGAAATGAGGTTTCATTATAACAAGGTCATGACCTTCCTCAGACACAAGCGTAATGTGATCATCCTGTATCAGCACCCTTTAGTATGGAGACTGTGTGATAACACCGTCTCAATGTCACAGGAACCTTAATGTACATGATTGAATATGTAAACCCAACAGCACAGACACATGAGAGCACAGGAGGGTGCATACAGATGACCAGGCTTTTGTGTGTCTGTAGTAGTAAACTTGGTTGTTTTAAGTTTTTACCAGCACTTTATTTTTTTGGTCACATTTTAATTTGACAGTCTGATTTGTCTTCTTTTTCCTTTCCTTTTTTTTGGGGGGGGAGGGGTATTTTGATTAGAATGCCAGCTTTACAGCCGCTTCCACTGTCTTGGTTTAGATCCTGGTCCTGAAGGTCCTATAAACTTTATTGTTGTAACACACACAGCCATTTGTACCAGTCCAAGAATTTAGCGATAAATACAGTGGGAATGTCAAATTAAGACCACCTCCAAAAAGAGATTTTTCCACATTAAGACCACCAATTTACAAACCCTTTTTGTTTGTCCTTTATCAAATCATATCCTTCATTAAGACCACTCCTTTATTAAGACCAGACTTTTCAGTCCCTTAGGTAGTTTTGATAGGGATATTCCACTGTATATCGTACTTATGACACAGACAAACCACCCAACCATCCAAGTGCTAGGTAGTATATGTTTTCTGCAAGTTGAAAATCTGATAATTCTGTACTTTGCACAGCCAGCAATGTACAGGGTTTTTAGCTCTGCTGCCTTGTCAGTCAGCAGAGCTATTGAAATCTGCTTGTTTCTGTCTGTCCGTCTATCAGGCATGCTTGGAAACTTAAATGCTTGCCATTTCAGGAATATTAAAGGTGAAGGGGCGATTTTAGATTCAAAGAATAGTGTTCAAAATGTATTTATTTGTCATTGGAAAAAGCATTTTAAATTTTTCAGTTATTTGCAAGGCACTCTTATTTATTTATTTATTTATTTATTTATTTATGTATTTACTTAATTATCTATTTATCTATCTATTTATTTATTTACTTATCTATCTGTTTATCTATCTATTTATTTATCTATTTATTTACTAATTTATCTATCTATCTATCTATCTATCTATCTATCTATCTATCTATCTATCTATCTACCTATCTGTCTATCTATAAGGGGAAGGTAAAAGAGTAAACAAGTTTATTTGATTATCTTCCCACAGTGTGATACACAGGTCTTGACCATACCTAGGGATTATTTACAAAATACTCAGGAGGGGGAGGGAGTGTGGAGGTGGGGGAGGTGCCAGGGCTTACTGTTACAGCTGTTGCCGACAGACTCAGCATTTGTTGTGAGTCCCAGGATACTGCCACAGCCTGGGATCAGATATCCAGACAGCCGGGGACTTGCTCGCTTCATCTCTGGCAAGTGCCCAAACTCCCAGTTGAAATTGCACGCACATTCTCCAGCGGCTCCCTGTTCTAACTGGGCTCAACTTCTTTGTTTCAGTGCCGGGAACCATGTTCTGGGTGAGGCAGTCAAGGTGCTAGGCGAAAAAGTGCTGTCCTAGGGAGGGTGTTTTTTACTCTACCACGTGCACAATGGTAGCTGGCGAATGCACCGTGGAAATCCCAGGTAAGAACTCTAGTACAACAGTGTTAACTGGCCCAAAGTTGCCATGTTGTGGCTTGGGCTGTTAGGAAGCAATATGGAGATGTTTATCTGCTTGTGTACCAGGGAAGGTGAGATCGGGTTTATCTTTGATAGGAGCCACATGGGACTGTGGTATAATGGTGGAATCATACTGGTAAATCTCCCTTCATCCTCATCCAATTTGCTTATCAGCTTGCCATAATTATCTCCTGTTTATTTGTCTGTTTTCTTATTTTCCTGTCAGAGGTGTAATTAAGGTGTTTTGTAAACAGTCAGTATTTTGCTCATTTTGGTGAGCCTTCAACTTATTAGCTCAGATGACTTGTCAGTTAGCTGAGCTTAGAGGATGGTCAGTTGTCCACCCCCATGAGTCTGTCCAGAATTCACATTTTCCACTTCTTCGAAATTGTAGGCCAGATCCACTTCAAACTTGGTGTCGATATACTTTGGGTGGGTCTCCACCAAGTTTGTTCAATTGGTCACACTCCAGTGATTTTTAGATTTTGTATGAATTTAATTACTGTGAATACATTTATTTTCACAGGCATTAATTTTCACGTTTTTTTGCATGTTGGACCTTTCACTCAAACTTTAAATTCAGGGTTTTTGTTATAATGCCTATCAATGCCATGTTAAAAATAAATTTCATTGGGTTCTTATTTTCATGGTTTTGAAGCATCAGCAAAATAAGCGAAAATAAAAACACAGAAAAATTAAATGAATTCACAGTAGCTCAATTGACTGTCACAGTCATTTTGTTTTCGTTTCTTTGCTTAATTTTTAATCTTCAGTCCTAAAATACAAAGACAAAAAACTGCTGGAATGCGCTGTATACAATCTAAATATAAAAGTGGCTGCACATGGAGACCTACTTTTCATTTTATTTATTTTTTCCACAATCATAAAATACAAAGAAATATAGTTTTGTGCAAGAAGTAAAAAAGTTCTGTAAATCTGGTACAAGGATGCAAAATATTGCAACAGATGTCTGTGCTGCAGTTTAATATTCCATGCTGTCATGATCTTTGTTCCAAAGAGCACTTACCAAAGTTGTAACTTTATCACTTTTTGTCTGGATAGATCTTTGTTCCAAAGAGCACTTACCAAAGTTGCAACTTTATCACTTTTTGTCTGGGTATTTTAAAACATGACGTAACAAAGAGATATGTTGTGGCTGATCTGACTCGTTGACATAACATCGACACAATGTGCCAAAGTTTCGGGTACAGGTTGTCAGTGCATATACATGAACAGAGCCAACTGGTGTGTTTGGCCACCACTGGAGACTGAAAAAAAAATAGCCACAAACAACAGGTAAAGTAATGATTAAATGGACTGTTGTATACTGAGGAGTGCAGCCATCAGAAAAGTATATAGCCCTTGACTGCTTGATTATGTCAGTCGTGAATGATGCGTGTGTGGGGGGGATGTTGGCTGCAAGTCTCCGGATTCAATAGTGGCCCTTATAAGAAATGCACTCACAACAGCTTAGGCGTGTGGCAAGGTTAGAGAAGCTTGGGTCAGATAAGCAGCAGCTCACTAGGTTTATAGTTTCTATGGACGCAAAGGTCTGTTTTTCTGTCCATCGGAGCAGTGGCTGTATACAGCAGGTACCCGGGAGGTCCTGTCGACATTTCATTTTTGTAGGCCAATGTATTGAGGTTTGCCAAAACACATCTTTTCCATGAGCCGCTCCTAGTGATAAACTCATCAAAGTGGGAAACAAGATTTCATGTATCACTTGAATTTTTTTGGGGGGTAGCGACTTTTGGTGAATTGGTATCGCCAACTGGACAGACCTATCTGTATTTCTGCCCTCCACTGACATCTGTACTGCCGCACAAGTGTAATTTAGTGGACAGAGAGATAACAGTAACAGGGGGCTGGGTGAGGAGAGGTACAGTGCTGCGACTGTGTATTCAACGTTGTGTTTCCACTAGTGCTGCAGTTTAGGTCTTCTCTTGTAAGTTCAAATCTTATCAAACAGAGGACGCAGAGGCGATATCAAGACTTTTGTCGATCGGCAAATTTGTGTTAAAAAATTCCAGAGCACATAATGAGATCAAAGAACGTTAAGCATTTAGCAGGGTCCCAGAGGCAAGCGTTGAAATATGTTTAATATCCCCCATACCCACATAGATCTGGGAACATGAGTGTTATGGCAGGGTCATTGAGGCAAGTGCCGACTTGTTTACACTTCACTGTGGACCTAAGCTTTACATTTTTCAGGCAAGTTACTTGTATCCATATTGCTAAGAATTCAGGGGTTCCCCAGTTGTCTGTGGTTAGCATTGGACCCAAGAAGTGAAGAGCAGCCCGGTCATTGATATGGCAGGTAATTAAGGCCACTCTTGGTATCTGTATGGATGCCTGATGCCACAGCATGAATATTATCTTACTTTGGCTACACCGGTGAAACCTGACACCCAAAGCCAACATAACTAACAGCTTGGGGGGTCACCGACCAAAGAGGAACTGAGCCTGGACACCATAGATTAACCTCTTCCTGCTTAATTTGGCTATGCTATTTATCATGTGTGTGAGCACAGACATTGTTTTTGCCAATTATGTGCTCTCTCTCTCTCTCTCTCTCTCTCTCTCTCTCTCTCTCTCTCTCTCTCTCTCTCTCTCTCTCTCTCTCTCTCTCTCTCTCTCTCTCTCTCTCTCCCTCCCTCCCTTTCCCTCTCCCTCCCCCCTCCCCCATTTACTTTTTTGTTGGCTTGAACTCAGACATGGCACAATCCAGAAACTTCATATGTGGCATGGGTATTTACCATCAAGTTCTGCACAACACTGGAAATAGCCAGCAAGGTGAAAATTATACAAATTTTGGCCAATATAGTGATGATATTTTGAAAACTATTATAGAAAGAGGTGTCATTCTAACTTCAATTTAAATGTTTGTGCCTGGCTCAAACAGTGAATGGTGATTGAAAAGTGTTGGATTTTAATTTAAATGAAATGTTGGCCAGAACTCAAAATTGAAGTGTTGAAGGTTGAT
The DNA here is from genome assembly GCA_964020975.1 of Hermodice carunculata. NCBI lineage: Eukaryota > Metazoa > Annelida > Polychaeta > Eunicida > Amphinomidae > Hermodice > Hermodice carunculata. The sequence goes on along the minus strand of OZ026626.1, from coordinate 75,487,479 downwards.
GAATATCTTTCAAACTATTAAAGATAGAGATATGCCATTCCCAACTTTATATTTTGAGCTATGTGTACATTCAATGAAGAGTGTCATGCTAATTAAGCCAATGCACATTTTTTAAGGGTGAATATCTATAAAGTTATGTAGATAGAGGTTTAATTCAAAAATGAATTTTTATCTTTGTGATATATACAGGCATATATCCTTTACGGGGACTAATTTGTAATTTGTGCAATATTTGCACATACTCAGACAAATTTGCTGCCAAGAAAATATTTGTTTTCCAACTTTTGACCATTTTTACCAGCAATGAAAAATAAATTGAACAAGTAAAAATGACTTGCTTCAAAGCAGATCTGTCTGTGTATGTCAAAGCTTGCATTAAGTTAAGTCCTTCAATATTGACTTTGAGTCCATGGGCTGTATGTGCAGCTAGACCAGTTGAGCAAGACATTTATAAGAGAATATATGAGAGCATAGGTGTCAACCCTCAAAAACGCGTGACCCAGGAGGTTGTTGTAAAAAGTGCACGAAATCAAAGAAAATACAGTAAAACCTGTCAAGGCTGAATGCCCTTGGAACCCAGCCAAAGTGTTCGGGTATCAGAGGTGTTTGGCTGATAGAGGTGTGGGGGCGTGGCCTTATGACTACATCTGCACATGTATTTACCAGCTCCTACGTATATATTTATATGCATTATAAAAACTTTGAAAAAAAATTCCACCACCTGCAAAAAAAGTTTATAGGATTCATAAACTTTAGGCTAACAGTACACATTAGGTTATGAAGCATCTGGCACAGTTTGATAGCGTCATTTTGACTATTTCAAAAGGCTTTGTGTATGCACTTTCAATCATCAGGCCACATACACGTGCATTACTAATGTTAATGGTACCTGCATATGTACATGTACTGAAGTATTTACATCTGTCCTGCCTGTGACAGTGCTATTATTGCATACAGTGCATAATTCAATGACATAAACATCAATTTATTGTCCAACATTAACCCACAATATGTGTATATTACCCTTTATCATACTGCCAAACTTCAGAATGCACTTACTGGTTTGATAAGTTTAAACCAGTTTATTGTAAGGAACAGCTGTAAAAAGGTTTCGTCATCAAACCTATACGTACACACTATTGGCACCCTTTGAATCCATTATTGCCACAAATTTGATGAAAGTGTTGAGTACATGTTTAAAAAAAAATTATGATGTTTTTGTGTCAAATATCAATGAATTTTCCGAGAATTCCTTGGGGGGGGGGGGGGGCTTAAGTATTCAGCCTTGACAGGTTAAATGTTGCTTTGGGACCCAAATCAAGTGTTCAGTGTTCAGAGTAGAGATTATTCGGGGATTGCAGGTTCCAACAGTGGCTCTCCTGTTAAATTACATACAAAAAGTTGGGACCCCAAAAAAGTGTTCAGGTAACAGATAAGAGGTATTTGGCTGTCAGATGTGTTTGGCTTTGCAGGTTTTACTGTACATAGTCAATTTTGCCTCAAAATCCCTGTTATGTTCAGAACTTTTTGAGTCTCCAAAACGGGAGACTCCTGGTGAAAACGGGAGAGTTGACAACCCTCTAAGAGTGATACCGGCAGTCTTTCAAAATGTTAACCCTTGCACACGACCTGGCTTGAAACGACAAAAAAAATTACATGGGCATTGAAATTGAACTGGCAAGTTTGACAAGGTAAACTATGCCTACAACAATAGATATAACTGGTCATTATGGTATGAAGTACAAAGGTGGCAGCCAGCAGTAGGTTGATCCACTCAGGTGGGACAGGGTTAAGGTTACAATAGATTATTGTGGCTTGAATATATGGTTCGGTGGTGCTGAATGGAACTTATGTATCATAAGGGTCATTTACAAATTTGAATGAAAGGTCCTGCCAGGACATTGCGAAGGCGGTCAAACACAGTTCTGAGAGATGACAATGAGCTTCTGGCTCCATCATGGAGGCAGCAGGCAGACCCTCCCCCCCCCCACCCCAACCCCAACCCCTTACTACATTTAAAGCATTGGGATTTCTGTTAAAATTCTTCTTAAAAGGAACTTTGATTTAAGTACAACATGCCAGGTGTGAAGGTAGCGATTTTGCAGTGTCTGGCTAGTCATGCTACTGCTGCCAAACCGGATAGCTGCAGTGTACAGTAACTAGCCTGGCAATGCAAAAACCACTGCCGGGCCCCATATAGGCCTTTACCATTGCATTTAAGACTAAACCTGGCATAACCTGACAGACATTTGTATGCCAGGGTTGGCGTCAGGCCCAGCTTATTTGTTTGGTTTAGTTTTCTTGAGAGGACAGTGGGCTACAGGTGCCTCGAGAGACCTCTCCAATGAAAGACCACCTGCCTGTAAGAACCACCTGTTCTTGATACACTGCTTTAAGAGCACTTATCATGGTACATAAAAATTTATCCAATGAAAGGCCGCAGGTATTGACAAACCATGACTGAGTCACCATTAGGGTGCTCCCTAAAGACAGGTTTGACTGTAGATTTTAGTTATGGTAGGCAAATATGTAAGGCCATAATAACTATGTGTACACGCTAATGCAGTCCCTGTCAGTCAGCGGTGGAATGTTAGCACACGCATACATGTATTACCTACTTACGCCATGAATTGCGGGGACAATTTACAAGGTAAGATTTGAAATGTGTTGTCATAAAAGTCATGTAGAGTGGCACTTGCTGTATGCAACCACTTGCATGAGCAGCCACATTACTTTTTGTGGTCACTAGGCTGGAACATGGGAGTCAGTTTCTTTGTAAAATTTACCTGTGGTGACGGGTCACCTGCTGTATCTGGCCACTTAAATTTCTTGGCAGAGGTGGTGGCCACATACAGCAGGTACCACTGTTATGTGACCATTCTGAAACACTGCCTTGGAACCAATGGTTATGGGACATCTACATGCATTTAACTGCCCCCACTACTACCAAAAAATTAAAAAAAAAAAAAAAAAGCTAAGACAAATTGAATAACATTTAAGCCAGCATTATCTCCTGATCTGTAATTTACCATTTTCACATTTTTAGCTCAGCTGACTTATCTGCTTACAGGATGGTCAGTTGTGTGCCTCGTCTGTCATGGCCATAGGCATTGCCCATTCATGCTTATATACTTAGCCCAGAAGACTGATCAGTCTGCTGTATTTACAGGACAGTCTGTCATTTGTCTTTCTTTCATCCATCCATCTATCCTTGCATGATTCACATAAATTTCCACTTTTTAGCTCAGCTGACTTCTCAGTCAGCTGAGCTTATGTTATGACTACCCATCCATCGTACGTCCGACTGCAAGGCGTCCACAATTCAAATTTTTGACTTCTTCTCCGAAACCGTCAGCAAGATTTACCTCAAACGTGGTGGGTGTGTACCTTGGTTGGGTCTCTAAAAAGTTGTTTAAATGGTTATGCTCTAGTGGTTTTTGGATTTTTAATGATTTTTGTTGTTGTTCTTTTTGGGGGTAAATCTTGAAAAATCACCTGCCAAACAGCTAGCCCAATTGTTTGGACATCACATAGGAACACTCCCAGTGACTCCTTGTTCTTAATTTGTTCACCATATGACGCCGTGATTTTTTTCTAATTTCTTATGATTTTTTTGTGTGTTTTTGCTATTTTTGACTTCTTCTCCAGAACCATCACTCAGATTAAGCTGAAACTTGGTTGATATGTTCCTTGTGGAAGGATCAAACAAATTTGTTCACTTGGAAGCAATGCTGCAGATTCTTGACTTTTAAAGATTTTCTTAAAATTTGGGTACTTACTAGTAAATGCACCTTTCCTATTGATTACTATGTAAGTCAGTGGGCATATTCAAATGCTAATTCACAGTTTTGGGTTCTTCGCAGAAATTGTCTGTCATATTGACTTTAAACTTCGTAGCAATGTACCTTGGGTAAGTCTTTAGCAGATTTGATCAAGTGGACACACTTGATTGATTTTTTTGTTTTTTATGAATTTCTTTGTTTTTTTGGGGGGGGATCTTAAAAAATTGCAAGGGTATATGTACACGTCAGCTGAGCACTGGACTGTCACAGCCCTCTTGTTTATAAATTTTTGTGTTTTTTTTTTTCATTTAAAAATTAATGAAAAAGATGAATTCACAATCATCAGCCAAGTTCATATGAGATAGAATGAGATAGTACCGATTGGATCATTGAAGGGGAAATATGTAAAATACATTGTATTTGCATTGTTAGTGGTCAAGGAAGGTTTATCTCTTGAACAAATGTAGTATACCATAGATCTATGATGGGGTTTTTTAGCTTTAAAGCCTGAGCAGCAAAAGATGTCCAGCTATGTTAGAAAGACTGGCCTGTCTGGATGGCCACCAAGATTATGGGACAGACTTGCATACCTTGCCAGGTCTTTATTGTAAAATAGAATTGCTTACCTAGTGTCTCAAAAATAACATGGCTATGTGGGATGGATTTATGTTAATTTGTTCAACAGTCGATACTGTGATTTTTTCTATGAATTTTGTGATTAAAAAAAATTATTAAGTTCAATGAATAAACTTACTAAGACACCTCCCTGACAAGAAAGAAAGAAAATGTGGCATATAGATGATTACATGTATACGATACTGACTGACAAAATTTTGAAGTGGGGTGGGGAGCACCGGATCATTGCCGTCACACATTCAGCTCAACATTAGCAAATCCTGTAATTGTTCTTATCTTTTGTCACAGTTGAGGATATGAAATAGGAGCCACAGAGAAGAGGAAAAAAGTGTTCAGTCAGATTAAACATATCAGATGTCTCTCCTGTATGGATGCTGGGAAGAAAACACACTCCCCTTGAGGCCAAAAAATGACATGGCCTTTTTCTAGTTTTTGCTATCAAGTATTGTAGTCATGCAGAATTTAAGCTGCAGACTATTGCACCCTACTAAGTAGCATGACGGGCATGTACAGCTGTGTTTACAGAACATAGGTGTTGACCGGTGGCAATATGGACATTGATATATTGAGAACAAAACATGCAGATCTTCTGCACAATCAAGCCTTTTGTACTACAGTGTATCAATTATGAGTGACAGGGGGATGTAGTGGAAGCTGATGGAGCTTTGGGAATTAGGTGACTCACGAGTTGGAATCATCATTTAGACTGAAAGGGTCCCAGGTTTGGGACATGAAGAACTCTGAATTCCAACATAAACTTAAATTACTGTCCAGTCTAAGTTATTCTTCCATGGTCTTGATACAAAGGTCTAGCAGTCCCTGGCAATTGTATGTTGGTCTTGAAGTAGTCTCTGGTCATCTCTGGCGGTCCTGTTGGGGGGGGGGGAGGGGTCCTGAAAAATCCACTTCAGTGGTCCCCCTCTTATAAGGCCACCCCAAATGCACTGGAAAAGTGGTCTTATAAGAGGGGTGGCCTCTCTTGAGGGTTAATTTACAGTGAAATTGCCATATTTGCTGCATGGAGAAGTGGCCTTTGTAGAGGGGTGGCCTCTCTTCAGGGGGGCCTTATGAGGGGGGACCACTGTAATCCAAAAGTTTTGACTCCAAAAATCCTTTATAAGTTTGCAAGAAATCCTGAAATAGAAGAAAAATCCAATAGTCCACATTTTGAAGTATAAATAATATGCAATATTTTGGGCAAACTCCCCATCATCTGATGGATCATACGTGAGAACACTTTCATGACATAAATGAGACTGACATCACACCTCTTGGCAGATATTTCGCCAGGAGAGATCACAGGGGTCTGCAACTCAAGATTCAGATCCTTGAACATTATCAAAACACCAACGAGGCTCAAGAAAACTGGAGTGTGTAGACTCAAGAAAGAATACTTTTGGATACATCAGCTGTGCACTATAGAACCGTGTGGTCTCAGTGTCATGGGAAAGTGAGCACACTAGCCAAGTATTGTGCCAAAATTTTATTCTCTATGTTCACTTTGCCATGACTATTGATTGATATAAACATTTGCTATAATCACTAGCTACTGTGAGTACTAGCACTGGTTTACATAATTTATATACTGGAATATCCCAAATAGGAGCTTTCACCTTATATCTCCAACCACAAGGGTCTGGAAACACCTCCTTGTTCCTGTTCCGTAGGGGATTCCCCCACTCCTGTCACAGGACATACCTAATTAGCGGCATACCCGTACATTGTGATGTCACAAGTACAGCAATGAATGACACGTGCCAAGGTTGACACTGCATTCCTCACCACGTCACTGAACAGGTGGATCGTATTTTTTAAAAAGCAGGCCCAGTGGCCGGCGGTTACGCATGCATTTTTTATGCTAGCAATGTCAAATGTTATGTTATCGCACATTAACCAAATGCATCCCCAGGCATAACAGATCCTGATGATGCTCCACCAGTGGCGAAACCAGTTGAACCTGCTCTAGCTGTTTCCCACCATTGCTGTAAGGCTTTGCCTTGTCTTTTTCATCTTTTTAAAGCATCACTGGGGTAAAAATTATGAATTTCTTTGGGGAATTGCAGGGCGTCTCTGTACCCTTTGAGTTCTAATTTGGGGATCACAAGTTACTTTCTATGCACCCTGTACACACGTTTGTGCCTAGAGGGAAACCCTGCTTGTTCTGCCGCATCTCAAATATTTGCATTTTGTCAATAACTTCCCAAAGTTGAAAAGTAACAGCCTTCTTCCAATATCAACATCTTTTTGCAAAGCCAGAAGTTTCAGTAGATAGCAGGGGCATAACTTGCCATAGGCCATTAACCAAGGCCTTCTAGGGTTCATACAGGTCCTTGAAAGCCTTGAAAATAATTTTTTTTTTGTTTTGCAATGAAGTCCTTGAATTTTAAATGTCCATTAATACACCTTTGTCCAAAAGCTGGTTGGCTCGAGTACTTCCTCCCCTGCCACTCTAGAAACTCAAACCAAAAGACAGCAAGACACTAAAAAGAAAAAAATGGAACAAGTTGCAAAGTCCTTGAATTTTTGGTAAGGAAAGTCCTGGAAAAGTCCTTGATTGTGAATGCTGACAAGCTGTATGAACCCTGCCTTCCAATGGTCATCACGTGATCTGCTGACATTTGTCTGCGGAATTCTACAGGACAGGTGCAGGAATTTGGGTTTAATAATTGGACAGAATTGTTGAGTGGGGGATATCCTATTACATGTACTGTACAGGCACAGCCTGAGTGTGGCCCACACTAAAGCATCACTGTAGTCCATCTTTGATTATGATGATTGAATGGCTAATTATAAGTAATAAAAATATAAGAATATGAGGTCAGATTTCACCTCAGGCTGACTTAAAGACTGTTTTAAGAGAACAGAATAAAACGAAAAAAAAAGTTGCTGGGGTGACTTGTGAACCACCATCTGGTACAACATTCAATTGTAACCCTTTTCCATTCATATACCCTGAAACCACCCAGCTGACTGCTTGAATGTTCTTACTGAAATGTCTGGACAACAGAGAATCTTACATGGTTGAGAGTGAGTTGCTATTTTTCTGTCACGGGGGATCGTTGTTGGTGGGCAAAATCATGAGTGACTACAGGTCACGAGTGATTTTTCCCACCAGCAACGATCCCAAGTGAGAGAAATATAGGAGCTCACTCTCCAGCCATGTAATATTCTGTTTAATTGGGTATTCATCGCAAAAAAAGGTGCCCTAGGCCTACTTTCAACGCCGACCTGGTGTACTGTATTTTGTTGGCGGAAATTATGTCCATGATTGTCATTCAAGGTCATGTTTGACGTATAATCAAACATCGCTCACATACATTTGATTTTATCTAAGTGTTCATAAAATGCACTACTTCACTGATGCAGGCACGTCACAATTTAGTTGTAACAATGTTAAGGTCATGTAGTCTACAGTGAGTTACTACTTTTGAATTTCACTCTAGAAAAGGATGATTCACCCCCACACATCCAGAATAACAAACATTCCGTAATTTGAGAATTGGAACTGATATGAATCAAGATGGAATATCAACAGCCTTACTTGGTTTGCAGGGTTGCCGCCAGAGGGTAAAGAGGGTAAAATAGCATACCCTAGAAAATCTCAAGGGTACTTTTGCATACCCGAAGATTTAAGCAGAAAAGAACAATTTAGCATATATTACCCAGAAATACCCCATAAAGGCTTTATTATAAGAATTTTTACTTGAAAAAGTGAACATTTGAGTACACTAAAATTTCACTCTGGCAGAAACTCTGGTTTGGGCCCTTAGCACAAAACTAATGCCAAGTAAAACTTTTCCAGTATTACAATGAACGTTACCATGAAACCTGACTTGAAAGACCACCCCCTGGGGTGACTAAATTGCGGTCCTTCCAGACAGGTGGTCTCTTGTGGGAGCTATGAATAACATGGAAAGCAATGAGCAAAGTGTCTTGAATAGGAGGTCTTTCAAGGCATACGGTCTTGTAAGAGAGGTCTGCAGGATTCATACAGGTCCTTGAAATCTTTGAAAGTACTTGAATGTTTTTTTTTTGTTTTTGTTTTTGTCATGAACGTTTTATTTCTGAAAACCCCTTTGGGGTACGCAGGTACAAATCAAGTCAAAATATACAATGTTGTGTTTAACAATAATTAACAAATCAATACACAATGGCAGTACCAAGTTGACATATAAAAGTAAATTTCCAGGTTGTAGACATCAGTGCTCCGTGCTGAGCAAGAAGATACAGAGTTTATCTAAGGCACTCCATTACTAGCCAGCATGATCAGCTTTATCAGTTTGCTGAGTTTTAAGAAGGTTTTTGTCTCATTTGCCCCCAAATAATCTGGTCAGCTTTATCGTGTCGGGGTGCCAACAACAATACTTTTGAATGAGAGACTTGCGTGCTTTGAGAGACTTGCATGCTTCTTGGAAATATGTACAATTAAAACTATAATGAAATTCATCACTAGGTTCTTTGAGGTTACACTTGTTACATATTCTTTCTGTTCTTGTTTGCTAAATGCTTTTTCAAGGCCTTGAAAACCTTGAAAATCAATGTTTTTGCAATGAAGTCATTGAAAAGTGAATTTTAAATGTCCATTACTACACCCTCGTCCAAAAGTTTGGGTTAGCTCGATTACTTCCTCCACACCCGCTACATGTATAGAAACCCAAAGCAATAAATAGCAAGAGACTAAAAATAAAAATCAGTCAAGTTGGAAAGTTTTGAATTTTTGGTAAAAAAAAAGTCCTGGAAAAATCCTCGAACATTTGTGAAAGCTGCCACACTGTATTGAGCATGGGTCTGTCAAGACGGGGACTACTGAATTGTGCTGGGTAATACAAAGGATAAACAGGGAAGTGCCATGCTCATGTGCACTTCCCTGGGATAAAGTACATCTAACCAAGGATGGTCCAGTGTGGACCCTCCTTGATCCCACCCACTCCCGACTGCCCCTCCTCCCCTGCAGTGCAGGTGTGTTTTTGGACTGAATGTCAGCTTGATACCCATATTAGATTACATGGGACTGACCAGGGTATTTTCTATTTTAAGCAGAAGGGGTGATAGAAGTCTGAGACCATACTTTTATGGTTGTGCACATATCAGCTGATGCAAAACTGTCTTTAGCAGCAATATTCCAAATGGTATAACATTGCAACATATAATGACTGGCTCACCAATTCACAGCAAAAAAGAATTATGTTTTAGTGCGAACCCCTCCTCCCCCCCCAATTTGTGTGGATATTTTTCTTTCCTTTCCACCTCCCTCCAGCCCTTCCCTGTTGTCTGCTGGTAGCTCTTGCCAGCTCAGAGTGTAGTGTTGAGAGGTTCTACAGGGATGGTTGTTATGAGTTTTACCATGGCCTGAATCCTCTAGTGCTTTATTCACAGGGAGCAATGTTTATGGTAATGTGTATGTTTAATTTGCACTGAATTGAAACCACAATCATAATAGAAGTCCATGCAGGAAGCATGTTTCTCCCCCTCCCACCACCACCACATTGCCACTTGTGTGCTCAATAAATACAATCATCTGCCAGGGTATCTTCCAAGGATCAAGTATAGTATTGGACTGTTGTGTGACATAGCTTGTATGATACTGGGGGGCTAACATATTACTGCATTTTATTTACATTTACCTGTACCAATTTTGATCATAATTTGTACATTTTAAAATATCATTCCAGAACCAATTTAAGATTACAACTGTGTAGAAAGTTCTTTTCCTCCGGTGCAGTTCATGCAGTCACTTAGCCCGTCTGTGTCTCTTCCGCTGACCGAGCTTTAACCCTTTCCCCCTCAAACCAGCCAAAACCGGCTGGTGTTCAAATGTCATCTGCTTCAGTGTTTTCAACTAATTTCAACAGTTATGAAAAACAATTTGACTGAGAAATGTACATGAGACTTATCAAGGTCACATGCCCCAGGTCAACAGCTTTCCTTGGCGTGGGTTGGGCACTTAGTGCCCAACCCATGCCAAGGAAAGCTGTTGACTCAGTCTTAATTCAAGGGGGAAAGGGTTAATAGTGTTGTGTTGCATTAGTTGTGCAGCATGCATTTTGCCACAGGTTAGCACTTTCAGTGCCAGTCACGTCGAAAGTTGATCTACTTCAGTCAAACTAGTGTGAATTATTATTGGGATCCCAGATTCGTATTCCTTATGAAAAGACCTTTCATTCAAGTACCAGCATGTCTATAGTTCCAGAGAGAATACCCCAGGTCAACAGCTTTTCTCGGTATTGGGTACATTGTGCTCAATGTGTGCCGAGAAAAGCTGTTGACTCAGTCCCAAGTTTGGCACTGAAAGAGTTGACGGGGAACAGCAGTGATAGGTTTTACTATTTTTATCATTAATGGTCATTTTATGTGTTCATTTAACAAATTTTCAACATTCATTTTCAAACAGGTATTTAGTTAAAGCTATTTTATATTTCCAGTAGGTGTTCTGATGTGTGATGTCACCTGGGCTACCCTCCGTATAAGTATAATACACAAACCTTGAAGGGGCACCAAGTTGAGATAGAGAACATAAGCAGGCATGTCATGGCTTACAAAGTGTACTCGGTTAATCACCGTCTTTGAGCTTATCAGTGTGGTATATTAGTTTACACCTGCTTCAGTAATTGAGTACATAACCACAGGAGCTGTTAGCTTGTCGGGTGTTGATTTCTGCATTTTTCTTTTTCCTTATTAATCCTCATTAAATGAGAAAAATATCTCTGTTTAGTAAATTTGAATTTTTTATATACACACTGCTTCATCCATTGTAAAAGGGGAATATGTGTACTTGGTCAGGTTTCCTTGTTTTTGTCAGAGTTTCACTCAGCTGTCATTGCATAATTAGCTGTAGCAGTTAGTCCAGGTGACATCACGACCCCTTTATCTACACATGTAAGAAAACTTGATATCCCCTTATCCACTTGGGAAAAACTGCTTGTGTTTTCTAATATGGGTCTACATTTATCATATAAAGCAACTCAAAAATTAAAAATTATTACCCCAGTACCTCTTTAAACTCTTCTTGTTTTTATCTCCCCTGTACTAATTATATAATTTTCATTTGTATTTAATTATCATTCAAACCCATCTTTAGGCAACACCCCCAGAGGTGACCCTATAGTCAGCTGATAGCATTTTGCTTTCATTTAAGCCCTACTTTGAACTTTATAGATAAACACTGTGACAAAGTTCTTTAAAATGTACAGTGTTTTGGTCAGATTTTGATCATTCAGATTGCAAGGAGTGGGGAGGGGGGGGCTTGTGGGGAGGCATCCAGGGGAACCGGTCTTTGAGGACCATCCCTAGGGGTGAGCACTGCACTGGTGTATGTTCAGAGTAAATTGACAAGAAACGGTGCATGCTCCTTCCATGCTCAGATAGGACTGTATTTAAGAACAAATTAATCACCGCGAGGAGATTCATGGTCCAGATTTTTTCCAGGAGAAAAAATGAAGCTTTTTATTTTGTATGTGTGTGTCTGGAGGTTAAGATGTATTCACATTTAATCCAGTAGGGCCATTTGTGCAACAACAAAAAAAACCAAAGTATTTTATGCTATATGTATTTCTGACAAAATATAGCTTTATGGTAACCAGTTTATGCATTATGGTGCCAGTAAGTTTAAGGGAAAACACTACCAGCTGGTCTCATGTTTTCCCCTTCAATTTGATATCTTGGAAGTTTTTATCAGTAAACATGGTAAAGCTAGTTGCTAAAGTGCTCAAGTCAGGAAAGTTCAAGTCTCTGACTGATAACATCTTTATGAACGTTCAATGACAAGTATAGTTCCGTATGTGTACACAGTGTGGCAGCACAGTACAAATATTGTTTTCACACAAAGGCACAGCTTGTGACTTACTGTGACAAGTTAAATCAGTACATTGTGTCATGTGAAGGCCTGAAGGTCTTGCTGCCAGAAGTTTGACCTCTGTTTACTGTGACAGTTAAATATTTATTTGTGTTTTCAGTGTTGTGTCTGGTGCACTTTGGCCTAGAAGCACTCCTGACCTGTCGTTCACACACAGCATCTGCTGGAATAAACACCCAGAACATTAAAGTAGTATTTCCAACAATTCTGTGAAGTTCCAATGACTACTTAAAGTCAATGTGTTTTTCCAGGATTTGAAAAGAAAAGAGTGGTAAATAGGGTAACATCTAAAATTCAATCCTCTTTTTTTTGTTTTGTTTTTTTTTTTGGTTTTTGTTGAGAATTTGTGTCAGATATTACATCATTATAACCGAGTTAACATATTTTTAGTGCAAAAAGGTAGATAAAAAGTAGAATGTTGGTGAGGAAAAGGTGAGCATTCAATGTCAGGAAGACACTGTAAATACAGTGTACAGTAAAACCTCCCTATACCAAATGCCCTTGGGACCAGAAAAAAAAAAAGTGTTCAGTATAGTGAGGTGTTCTGTATAGGGAGGTTTGCTCACATTTGAAGTATATATTTGGGACGGAGAAATGGTGTTCAGTATAGAGAGGTGTTCAGTTAGAAAGGTTTTACTGCATATGATACTGTGTACAGTGTCAAGAGTATTACGGAAGAATGGTAAACTGAATGAAAACTGCTGAATGTGTAGAGTCAGCAGTAACTTAATTCCCACAGGACCAAGTGAGCCACTTTAACCTATCTCTGGTCAGAGTACAACTGAGTCAACAGCTGTCCTTTGTGTGGGTGGGGTGCAATGTGCCCGATCCATGCCAAGGAAAAGTATTGACTTGGGGCATGCCATCCATAAAGCTCAGCAAAATTGTTTTCCAGTATTAAACTGGAAATTTAAGTGAAAATTTTAAGGCCAATGCAGGCACTTTTTGGGGCATTTTGAGTAAAAAAGGCTTGAGTGGCGCACTCTGGAAGCAGCGTGCCAAGGATGTGCTAAGGCAAGCTGCTGATTGACGGCATGTTATTCTTCTTTAAAGGCCCTGATTGATGGGGTCTAATTTTCCATCAAGTTTGCTTCAGATATAGTAAAAATTATATGCAATAATTTTTCACAAATATCATAATTTCATATGATGGCTGTGGTGCATTTGAAGTGAGCCACCCTGGCAAGCCATTTGCATGAGCTTTCCGCCAGAGTGTCAGTGTTTCCGTTACCCCTCTTTTTACTTTGTTTTGGTTTGGTGTCACTCTTATTGCTAGCAAAATGGACTGGTAAGATGTTTGGTTCGACCATCTGAAATCTTTTAATTTGGGGTTTAATATCGTATGGTCCCACAACTCACAGAATGCTGCAAAGTTTTCCATTTTGCTGCATGTACACTCCAGTAGATTATAATTGTTTGTTATTGTGGTAGTTTGTCTTAATACCGCTGACCCATTATCACACATCCTGCATAGACCCATGAGGATGCCAGCTATCAGTGTTCCACTGGCAATCAATGCTGATAAGTGAGATCAAAAGACATGCCTCACAAACCACAGTAGGATTAACCCAATACTGTCTGCCTGGAGTACTTTTACATGTTACAACGATTATGAATTTATGGGCTTTTTTTGTGTGTCATGTTGAGCCATGGGTTCCTCAGCCGGAGAAAAACTACCTAGATTAAGTAGACCCAGTGAATCCCCACGTCATGAGTCTATGCACAGCGAAGCCAAAGATGCAGGTCCTTTGGAAACTTTTTGTGTTGCTGCACCAGGCATCAACACAACTTACCCTGTCTCCATGGAAATGCACATTCCTTTGCCCATTTCTGAGAGAGAGAGAGAGAGAGAGAGAGAGAGAGAGAGAGAGAGAGAGAGAGAGAGAGAGAGAGAGAGAGAGAGAGAGAGAGAGAGAGAGAGAGAGAGAGAGAGAGAGAGAGAGAGAGAGAGAGAGAGAGAGAGAGAGAGAGAGAGAGAGAGAGAGAGAGAGAGAGAGAGAGAGAGAGAGAGAGAGAGAGAGAGAGAGAGAGAGAGAGAGAGAGAGAGAGAGAGAGAGAGGAGAGAGAGAGAGAGAGGAGAGAGAGAGAGAGAGAGGGGTCTGTCTGCTTAGAATCTGCTCACTCTGTTGCATTTGTAATGTCAGGGTTCCAGAAGGATTTATTTGTGCATATCAAGGTAGCAACTTTGAAAGGTGTATAAAGATACAGTACTATTTCAATATCGAAGGTTAAGAAAAGTAATGAATATGAACGGAACAACATATTTACTTCCCATATACATGGTAATTTGATATATGCAAGTTAAACAGGTTGTAATCATTCTAAAGTACATTTGTTTAGGACAAGATCTCTCAAGGCCTCTGATGATGGGTACACTACTGTGAGACTTGGATTGAAAGACTGCTCCTTAAGATAACCAAATTGTTGTGTCTCAAGGCAGGTGGAGGGATAAAACATATAGAATATGCAAGACAAACTCTGCTGAAAAGATGGCCTTTCAAGGCAGATCATCTCAAAAGGTGCAGTCTGGAAGACAGGGACACTTTAAACCTACGACAAATATCAACTTTAACACTGTTTAAGGACGCCATTATTGTGGTCTTAAAATGTGTGCTTCACAGTATTTCACTTTCATGTGAAATATTCGAAACAAAAATGCAGATAAAAACTCTCAGGATATCCTGCTGCGGGTCAACAGGTTTGCTGGGCATGGGTTAAGGGCCTCACGTGCCAGGGAAAGCTGTTTACTCAATGTTATTCTGACCACGCAAAGGGTTAAATAACAGGTGATCGCCTTATTTCAGGCAGGTGATTTGCTCATGTTAACCTTATAATATTAAGCATTATAATAATACACTTTGCATGTGACTTGCATAACTGGGTCTTTGAGTTCATGCAAACTATCATCTGGCAAGTGTTGTGGAATAATTTAGCCTGACATTTAAAAGCATTAATATACCACAGGTGTCTTACTTTATCTGGTAACTACAGTAAGCAGTGGTGTCTATCTGGACCATTAAAATGATTCCAGATTCAAATTCCTCATAAAAAGACCTTTCATTCATGTATCAGCATCAGCCCCCCCCCCCCTCCCCCTCTCCAAAAAAAAAAAAAAGAAAAGAAAGAAAAACAAATCTCATGTCAACAGCTTTGGGCAAGGAACGCAGGGCGTAATGTGTCAGAGGGCACTGACCTGACAAAAGGTTTTGACTCAGTCCAGATCCTGGCACTGAAGGGGTTAATTCATCTCTTTACAAGTTGCACATTTTCTTCCGTAAAGACTGTCTAGAAATTGAATTAACCCTTACATGATTACAGTCAGACTGAGTCAACAGCTTGCACTGATGTCTCCATTCCAAACGGCAAACCTATGAAAGTACTTGACTTAAGGCTGAGTTATTTCTGTTCTTGTCCACAAACGTTAATGAAAATTAATGTTTAAAGCAGACATCATTTGATATTACAATGCTTTTGGTCATTTCGCTTGTAAATGATTTCTAACCCTTTCAGTGCCAAATTTTAGACCAAGTCAACAGCTTTTCTCTGGAGCTGTAGACGTACTGGAACTTGAATGAAAGGTCTTTTTATGAGTAATATGAATCTGTGATCCTAATGATAATTCAGACTAGTTTGACTTGAGTAAAACGACTTAAGATGTGATAGGCACTGAAAGAGTTAAGAACATTCAAATTCTTCCTAAAGGTGGCTTTGTTCAAGAATATGTACCAGTTTACCAGATACGAAATCAGTGGTTTTAGTCTCAGGGGATATTTGCTGGTATCCTGGCAGGCCATGCTTCAGCTGCCCCTCTAGCCACTGGAGCGTGGGAACTTTATTTTGAATATGTGTTGACTTCCTCAGTGCATGGAATGAGCCCAGAGTTTGCCAAGGAATGTTGACTAATTATTGCTGGTACAATTTGACACTGGGCCATATGTTATAAGGGAACATTTTATTAAAGACTTAGAGGTAAATATGAAAGGTGGCAAATCTATAATTAATATATATATGTATATATCATATAATGGCCACTTTTTATATTTACCCCTAAGTTTTTAATAGGGAAGTGGTCTCAATGGGGATATAATTTAATTAAGGATTAAAAAAGTGGGTCTGTAAATTGGTGTCAATATGTGGAAATGGTCTCTTTGCAGGGGTGGTCATAATTGGAGATTCTGCTGTATATATAGGGGGTATGTGTACACATGTATATATTTAAATTGTTTGTTTCCTGTAATGTTCCACAAGTAAACTTTTTTTTTTCCGTTGGGGGATAAATTCAAATCAGTACACAGATGATTCAAGAGTACAAATGATTCATTCCAAACAATTAGAGGGACAACAATTTAAACTATGCTAATTGTGTTGTTTAAACTGACACTGCATATCAGATATATTTTAAATATGTGGGTCATGGTGTATCATGTATGATCACAGGAAATGTCATAACATTTTATACATACACACATGTACATCAGGCCAGCACTAACTGATACTATAGACGTCTGACCTCTGGGCTTCTTTTTCTTTTAATCAGGTCAGAATGCCAAGCCTGCAGTAAGCATAGAAATGGTGTCTTTGGACACATCACATGAAGGTACGTACAACTTTTTAGCACTGATGACTTTTTGGTTTGTTTCTGGTGTTCCGGCTGTGCTCAGTGCAATTGTACTGATAATACGTGTGCCTCAAACATACATATGTAATACATGTATACAAGATAATTGGCCCATTATAAACGTAAATGCTGTGTCGGATATATATCTTTGGCTCACCTCTTGTGGGTGCATGTTTCGTGACTTGTGCCATGGTGCATTTCCTGTTTATGTCGTAGCTACAATTTTTCTTTGTTTGTCTAAAGTGGTCCCTCGCTTGAGAGACCATCTCAAAGACAGGTCCAAAATGGTCCCTTTAATTGTACTGTCATGTGACCTTTCCTACTTTTGTGTTTGAAGTTTAAAAATAATAAATAAAAGGCGCATAAGATTTATTTTAGAAGATGATGAATCTGTCACAGTAACATTCTCATCTTGTTTATTTCGCTTATGGCCCAAAGTCATGAAAATAAAAAATACAACGAAATGGTATTTTTTAAAAAGTGAAACAGGAATTATGTTCAAAAATAGTTAAACTAGAATTATAGTTAAATGTCTGAAATGCAAAAACTGAAAATATATGCACATGAAAATTAATGCGGCATTGCATTTACAGGGGGAACATTTCCAGGGACTGAAATACATATTGCCTCCTTAGCAGACCTTCTCTGGTCCCCAGCAGGGGCCAACAGTTGATCGCCCTCCAGAAAGTCTGTTTAGCAGGCAAAAAGATATACAATTTTCATAACTTCTTGCCTTCTCACCCTCTGCTCCCCCCCCCCAAAAAAAAAAAGAAAAAAAAAAGAAAAAAAAAAAAAAAAAAAGAAAGGAAGGAAGAAGGAAAGAAAGTTACTAATCATGGGAAATGAAATAGAGACCTCCTCTCCTGAATGACAGAAAATACATTAGCGTGGTCATTAGTGACCAAACTTAAAGTGCTTCATTGGCAAGTGTTGCTTTTTAAAATTGATTTAAGTAAATTTGCCCAGTAAATATATAAATTCCTGTTAGTATTGTCATATAATATGTCCACATTCTGTGCTAAATCAGCCCCACTATCAGAAACAGTGCAGACTCGAAGTCATCAAGGAAATTATCACGGAGTTACTTCTAAGACTACCTGATAGATCTATGTAATTTTAGCTCTCCCAGGGAGTCTTTAATATGTCAGTATCATGAGTGTGACTGCATACAGGTTTCATTGGATGTCAATTTCGAAAGGTTTTTGCCGGAAACTGCAATTCTTAATTTGAAAAGCAAACACTGATCAACTTCAGTCATTGGTTGACTAACTTTGGTGTATCTTTGATCATAAAAAAAATTGTGGCAATTTGTATCACTTGTGCTGTGGCCACACACAATCCAGGAAGAGGACACCGCTGCACACTTTGATAAACGTGTATTACCTTCAGGCAGTGGTTTAACACTATCAGACTATCAGGTCCCCTAGGCTGTACAGCAGAACAACATGTACAGGACATTCTTTTGTCATAATGGAGGACAGGAGATTAACTCTTTCCGTGCCACATTTGGGACTGAGTCAACAGCTTTTTGTCGGCACACTTGGGGTGCATTGCACCCAAAGCATGCTGAGGAAAGTGTTGACCTTGACTATTATATTGCATACAGGGTCACTTGTGGATCACTAAGTTCACATGTTCGCAACCAGGAGGCACTATTTTTTTCTCCTTTTATTTTTTTTTTTTTTTAATGAATTTTTGTGTGTTAAAGTTACTGTATTTTTTATTTCTTCTTCAGAATGATTGAACAGAATTGTATGCAATTTCATCTACTCTAATATTCTGACTTAAGATTATGCAAGTTTTAAAAAAATGATGGGATTATGTGAAGTTTTGACAAAATTATGGAATATCAAACTTTGGGACTAAATGTCTGTAAGTGCCAGCACTCTGTAAGTATACAGCAATGGTACAGTGCATATATTGCAATATTGTTGAAACCTGGACTAGTATGAAATACTTTTACACATAGATGTCACCCAGATCGACCATCACCAAAATTGGGAAGGAGATGATGGTGCAGTAGTTATGCATTCCCTGCCAGGGGATGGATACATACACGTGTTTTCTAGAAGTCTAGCATTTTGATGTGTCAGATCTGACATATGGGCTAATGTCTTGGCAATGGTCCATCCTAGGCCCATGATTACAATGAGACTTTAACAACAGTACCTATGAGGGTTTTTTTTTGGTGTTGTAACAGTCTTTCTGAAAACTTTTTTTCCATTGATGGACATTTGGGCCAGCAAACTTACATGTTTTGCTGGTCCAAGACTAAAATTTACTGGCCCAAGTAATCTAGCTTCGTTTAATAATTCAAAATTCTGATGGACTTTTGGGCCTGCATTTCAGAAAATTTACTGGTCTGAATTTTTACTAGATAGTGGCCTTGGACCAGTGACTTTTGATCAGTAAGGTTATAAATTTTGACTGTGGGTGACCTTGAAAGGTCAAACTAATATAATAATATGTACATTGCTTATATCTTTGTAATATTAAAATTTTGGTCACATATTGTTAAGCACTAATACCGTACAACTAATATATAGCAGCAAAGTCTCCACTCGCAGAATCAGCAGATTCCATTGAGCAGAGCACAGGTCCACCTTGATCCTGTTGTGTGTGTATGCTCTTTAAGTCCTCAAACCTGTCTTGGAATGCAGTCAATAGACTGTAACGGTAGAGGACGGCTGAGTCACATGTTAAGTCATAAGGTCAACATACCACACCTGTTAGGAATGTGTACCATGTGGACAGACCAAACATGGGCCATGCCAATGGGATACACCTGTAACTGACCCGTCATGGTCCACGTACCTGAGACAGTGTTTACTTATACCTGTGCAGAATGTACATATGTATAAACTACAGTTTATAGGGCACGTGTACCATATCCCTCGTAAACAGTAATCATTGAACACCAGTCTGAAAATTTAGCCTTGACATATTGATAGCTCTGCTGACTTGTCACTCAGCTAAGCTTATCGGATGGGTCTCGGTTTGTCATCCAGCTGTCTGTTGTCTATCTACAATTACACTTTGGACTTCTCGAAAAACGTTTGCAAGGTCCGCTTCAAACTTGGTGGGATCTGCCCTGGGTGCGTCTCTGCCAAGTTTACTCAAGCAGTCACCCTCCGTTTTTTTTTTGTTTTTGTTTGTTTTTTTTGTTTTTTTTCAATTGTTTAGTTCTGCTGACCAAAGGTCACAGAGCTTATGCAATCATGCATGTCTGTCTGTCCATCCGTCCGTCCGTCCATCCATAATACAGTCTACAGTTTTTAACACCTAAGCCTATATAACTTTCAAGACTTCTCAAGTGCATGAAAATCTACGTTGACTTCAGTAGTAGTGTCTCAGGACCCCTGCTGTCCAGCCTACAGACAGAGTGATTTGTCAGCTTGACAGAAACAATGAGTAATTAATCAGTGTACTTGAAACAATACATCCTGACTGGCAATGCTTGATGAATTCTTATTCAACTCACTTCATCCTGGCAGCAGCTGTTTGGTATT
Organism: Hermodice carunculata; assembly: GCA_964020975.1. Taxonomy (NCBI): domain Eukaryota; kingdom Metazoa; phylum Annelida; class Polychaeta; order Eunicida; family Amphinomidae; genus Hermodice; species Hermodice carunculata. The sequence continues at coordinate 75,467,082 of OZ026626.1, read as the reverse complement.
AAAGACAGGGCCTTGTGAATGGAAAATCTATGCAAGACAATCTTGTATACAGTACGTAGGCATATTTTGAATGAATCCAAATTGTTGCATTACATATTAAATTAAAGACTGTAGCTTTTGATAGACTGTGAATTTAAATGTGAACTATATATATGCCTGGACCTTGATGTGAAGGGAATGTACAAGATATATAATCATTTGACTTCCACATGTGAGGTTACTCTACATTATCAATGTTACTTTTTTGTATAAATCTAATGAATAGTTTATCTTCTTGTCCTGTGTTTAGAAAATAAGGTTTTACTCTCATGCTATATTTTGTCTGTACAATAGTTCTTGTCTCAATACACTCTGAAGAAAGTAAGAATACTTTTAATGCTAATATGGTCATCAATGGACCAAGTTAACCTTTGAATCTTGATTAGGCAATATGTATTTGCACCAAAATGTCCACTTGATGTGGGTATCTCTCTAAAAATAATTATCTGATTTTGATCAAACAAAAACTGATTTACTTTAAAAATTCTTTGGAGCCAAAGTTATCAGGGATTTACTGAAAAATGGACAGTTTTTTTAAATGTGTGTCAAAAATGAAGAGTCCACCAACTTGATCAGTTTTGACAAAATCAGCCATTTTGCAATATTTGTATCACCATTGTAAAAAAATAGATGTAGGTATAAAAATCCCTGATAAAAGTTTGTAGACACATTCATTGAACTCATAATAATAAATGTTTGTCTCTTACTTTTTCATGTGCAAAGGGATTTATATAGGGCTATGCCCTTTTTCCCAATCACCTTTTACGAATAAAAATATGTTTATAATAAAATGTTTGACCATTTTATCTTGCATATTTTCAAAGACATATATCCAAAATTTCACAAAAACACATTTTTACCACAAATACTGGTGTTTGTACAACTGTTAATGTAGAGTTCCATCTTTGCAAAGCCCTGTGGTTAATTGAATTAAAGTTTATTATAGGGCCATTCCATGGTATTCATTTTGTGGTGGAGATGACATTTTGACACATTAAAAACCATTCCCGACAAACCATGCTGTTCTGAAAAACATTTTGGGTATATGTTGATTCCTTATTGAGTGACTGTTCACCGTGTGAAAAATTAAGACCCAGCTGTTAGCGCATTTGGAGAAATATCAATAGTTATATGCGTAATGGATGCACCAGCCAGACATGCATTTTAAAATTTAATGAGCTTAGACAAGGCAAAAGGCCGTTAAGTCTAGAGGCTGATGTCCGACCGGTTTCGTTGATTTATTCAACTCGTCAGGGACGGTTAGGAAGACTGCCTGCGCCCTTTTATACCTATTTGGAGTTATGCTTGTTGTTACGTGCGCACGTGTATTGTGTTTACGTTTTAAGCGTGATTGGCCATAATTGACTGATTATGTCATCATGATCATCTTCAAATCAGTCTTATGTCTGATTTAAAAATCAGTATCTCCCAAATAAGGAAATCCGATCTGGGACTTAACTAAGGTTAGTTAGTGCAGTTTTTAATGGGCTGGGTCAAATCAGGACAACTGAATAATTGTGCTGATGCCCTGAATAGGGACTAAGAAGTGCATGGGTAACAATTTCTTGATTAAGAAGGTGTATTTGCAGTGTTCCATTTTTAACTTCACAAAGATATGTGGAAATTATACTGGCTTATTAAGGGAAAGTGAGCTCTGACAGTAAAATTTTTTTTAAAATTTAATGTTTAACCCAAAAAACTCTGCAATGTTATATACCATATCAATATAACTCTATCTTGCAATGACACAAAGATAAAATTTCCATTTTTTTTTTTGTATTTTCTAAAAAACAAGCTTTACAAGCTTCTATTCAAAGACGTATTGTTACGGACAATTTGTCACAGTTATGAATATGGCGAAGAACAGGATGAAATTCACTATTTGTTTCAGCTAGTGCACATTTAATATTTTTCCTGGGCTTGTGTTAGGGATTTTATTTTGTTAGCCAACTTGGCTTAAATCACTTAAATCTTTTAGCCAAACTTAGATCTGGTTAGCCAAGTCGGGCCACATCTTCAAACAGTTACCATACATACACTGATACAGGTGGCTGTGGTTCAAGGATAAAACAGTAAAATTGATTTTGAAGCTGCAGAGTAACAAATATGTCTTCAGTCAATGTGACTAAGAGCTTGTAAATTCATTTAGCCAAATTCTATAATCATTAGCCCATGTCTGACTGGCTTGTGCCAGCCCAGGTTTCCAGTGTATGCTGTTACTTGACTAATACAATCTACATTGTGTTCCAAGGATAAGCTATTAAGGGTATTATATGTATGATGATATTGACATTTTGAAGTTGCTGTACAATCTGCAGTGACAAATAAAAATGTCAATCTGGTAGATAATCCAATGGAATAAGTATTTTATCATATCAATGATGTAAACAGGGGCAATCTTTCACGTAATAATCTCATGTTTGCAAAAGTTATTTTGCAACTACTTTACATGCTGTATCTGTGCATTTTCAAATATATAACATTCTTAGTTGTACATAGCTGGGGTTTTCAGGATTTCAGCAATCTGATCCTGAAGGATCTAGGACATGTCCACATTTTTAAGGAATGAAAATACTTTCATCTGATGCTCTTACAAATTTAACTTCAATTTCTTCACCCCCAGGTCAGACACTTGCTGTACTTGTTAGCACCATGCTGACTTGACTAAGTATGACTAGAAACAGAAAAATTGAGGTGATGACAGTACAGACGGGATTAACAGCAGTAATGTTGGAAACCATTGCTCCTTATAGTGCTGGGGATTATGGTACTCAACCTCTACTGGTATTGTTCAGACTTGACCAAGTCTCCGTTAAACTTCTATTGTGAAAGGATCGAAGATTGCAACTCTGCCTTGAAACAAAAATAAACTTACATGAGCTGAGACATTCAAAAGCTAAAAATGTTTTAAGGATTACTTGGTGACCACTGGCTAATCCTGTTTCGTCATTATCCTCATACTGGAGTGGATTGGCGCAGTGAGGATACAATAAGTGTGAAAAGTGGCATCCAGTTTTGGTATTTTTCCTTTGATGTCCGTTGATTTTAATGTGATATGGCAATTCTTTTGTTTGTGGGGGGGGGGGAGACACAAATTGCATAGGTTGAGCGAAAAACAGTTCTTAGAAAATCGCATTGAAAGAAAATGTTGCCAATTCTTATGCATTTATGGCTGTAATATGACACATACTCACTTCTTCTGTCCTGTGTTTTTATTATTGTGCAAAATAAACTTGTAGCTTTACCATGGTGATGTCATTCCAAAAAAGTATATTTTGAGGCTTAAAACTCAAGTTTTTTTCAACTTGGGAACATCAAACATAACCATACTATTAAATGGCTTGTTGGATTCACATGCAGCTGTCCACATTTTGGGCCCAGTAAGTGGATTGTGCTATTTGTTCTTGCATCAATGGAGACTTTCAAAGTACAGTAGTCCCTCCTTTGAAAGACCGCTCCTTTGGGAGACCACCTTTTTGAGAGACCACAGTGCAATTGTCAGGTCTCTATAGTACTTTTCATGTTACTCATACCACCTTTGAGGGACCACCTGTTTTATGTGACCACATTTGGCAGGTACTATGGAGGGTCCCTCAAAAGAGGGACTTCTGCAGTCAGAACAATGGTAGTGATTAGTCTGAACTGGCTTATTCTTCTCTCCATGGCTAATGATTTCCTGTTCCCTATGAGTGACCCTTTTCAGTGGCTCACCTGGTAGCCGAGGGTCATGGACTAATGACTGTGCAAACAATAACATAGTTCATAATCATGCCCATGCAACCAAACCCCATATGGTCAGCACTGCTGAAACTTTTCAGTGTAAAGAAAAGTTTTGAGCTCAATTTTCTCATATAAATTTTATGTCCACACATCTGAGTTTTTTGGGGAGTATCAAACTATCCAAAAATATATATAAAAAAAAGCAATTAGAGGTTATCCAAAGGTGCTGGCTACAGATCTGCCACCTTAAGGTTCAGTATAGGCCCAAGGCTACTGTGAAATGTTAATAGGAAAGTACCTGGGGGATTTCAATTTGTGTGGTTTATTTTAAACCTGAGTGACCTTGAAAGGTCAAACTGCATACATTCCGCTTGATTACTGTGCAAGTCAATGACCCATGTGCGAGTATACAAGAACAAAGGCTTAATTGGCCTGTTAACAGCTGAATACACAAGTCACGTCTCAATGGTCTTGCCTGATGTCCTGCAAGGGTGTGTTTATTTTACAAAGAAATACACTAGTAATATGTACATTTTCCCTAAAGACTGCCCACAGAAACCAGGGATACACTTTGAAAGAAAAATGCTGAGAAGACAGTTTTTCAGTCACACTTAGTGCTTTACATACTTAAATTATGAAATGCCCAGTCAATTCTCGGATCCGCACATCCGGGAATCTTAGTTTACATGCCCGTGTTACTCGGTGAATCTCCCTGAAAGCGTCTGTGGATACCCATTCAATGTATGCTAAGCGTTACCCGAAAACCAGCGCTAAAACCCCAAGTTATGATCGTCAAAATCTCTCTAATTTTTTATTCAGTAGCAGAATTCGGCAAAATGATGCTGCCTTCAGAGTTATTTTGTTGATTTGCGGTCGACAACACAACATGGATATAATTTTGGATAAAAATGTCTAATTTTACATGGGACAATATGCGATGTGGAACGTGTTTTCACAGGGCCCGCTCATTTGCATAACAACAGCAGTCAGCTGATAAGCAGCTTATGACGGGTTGGCGGATCCGAGAATGGTGGAATACATACTTTATTCAAATTTATCAAAGTTTGCAGGACTTTCTATTGTTCTTCATGTTCACTCATGCATTTCACGCACATACACTATTGGGATTGCAATGCTAATTCACAATTTCAACTTGTCCACAACAATAACCCATGTGTGAGTAAGAACAATGGCTTAATTGGCCTGTTGATAACAGAATACACAAGTCACACCCCAGTGGTCTTGCCTGATGTCCTGCAAGGGTGTGGGTATTTTACAAAGAAATACACTAGGAAGACACACTTTTTCCTAAATGCTGCCCACAGAAACCAGGGAGAGTACTCTGTATGAAAAATGCTGAAAAGAAAGTTTTTTAATCACATTTAGTGCTTTACATATTTTAATTCTGAAGTGCACAGTCAATGGTGGAATATATATTTCATTCAAATTTATCAAACTTTGTGGGACTTTCTATTGTTCTTCATGTTCACTCATGCATTTTTGCACACATACACTATTGGCCAGATTTACCTCAAAGTTGGTTGGGATGTACATCGCGTAGGTATCTACCAACTGTGTTCAAATGGTCATGCTCCAATGATTTTTGGATTTTTAAGGATTTTTAATGGTTTTTTTTTAGCGCTCAGCTGACTTGTCAGTAGTTGAGCTTATCTTATGGTCCTTCATCCGTCGTCAACAATCAACTTCTCCAAACCTGTCAGCCAAATTCACTTCAAACTTGGTGGCAATGTACCTTGAGTGGGTCTCTTACAGATTTGTTCAAATGGTCATGCTCCATTGATGAATAAAATACCCACACCCTTGCAGCACATCAGGCAAGACCACTGGGGTGATTTTTGGATTGTTTATGATGTTTTGGGTTCTTTTTGGGGGGAGAAATCTTAAAAAATCTTCTCTGAAACCGCTTGCCTGACTGCTTTGATATCAGGAATACTCCTAGGGACTTCTAGTTCTGAATTGATCACCAGGTGGCACTGTGATTTTTTTTCTATCTTTTATGATTTTTTGTGCCATATTGCTATTTTCGAATTCTTCTCCATAACTGTCACTTAGATTAAGCTGAAACTTGGTGGATATGTTTCTTGTGGAAGGGCCAAACAAAGGTGTTCACTAAGAGACACTGCTGTGGATTCATGATTTTTAACAATTTTTTCAATTAGGGTACTTGTCGGCAAATGCACCTTTCCTATTGATTACTATGCAAGTCAATGGGCATTAATTAGGGGTTTAGCTACTTCTGGGGAGGATTGGACGTTCAACTAAGCCCGCACCATGAAGGCTTGGCAGGTTTAGTCTATGCCCGACGAAGGAGGGCATGGACGGCCGCCAAGCCTTCATGGTGCAGGCTTAGTTGAAAGTCCAATCCTCCCCAGAAGTAGTTAAACCCCATTCTATCCCAGTTTCCGACAACATAGTAATGTTGCAAGAGACAAACAAGCAAACCTGATCAACTTAAATATCAAAAAACGCCTCAAGTAACAGACCCATCCCCCCTTTTATTTTTTTAACGGAAATAAGCTTTGCAACTTGGGTTATCACGCGGTGCGTGCGGCGCGTGCTATTCTAACAGCAGACTTCACGTTATACTTTGTTTATGAAAGCAAGATCAATGAAACACAATGTGCTGGCTGCTGACGTAACAAGCAACGTCAGCAATGCATGAGAGGGCATGGTTGGTGGGATTTGTTACAAATTTATGCCCGGAAAGAAAGACGAATTTACCTTGCGCACGCATGTGACTGGGATATAATTCAATGCTAATTCACATTTTTAACTTCTGCTGAACTGTCAGTCAGATTCACTTCAAACCTGGTGGCAATGTACCTTGGGTGGGTCTCTAGCAGATTTGTACAAATGGTCACGCTCCATTGATTTTTGGATTGTTTATGATCTTTTTTTGGGCGGGGTGGGGGGGCAAATCTTAAAAATCTTCTTCTCTGAAACTGCTCACCTAATTGCTTTGATATAACATGGGAACTGTAAAGTCCCAAGGACTTGTAGTTCTGAATTTGTTCACCAGGTGCCACTGCGAATTTTTTCTATCTTTTTATGATTTTTTGTGTGTTATCACTATTTTTGACTTCTTCTCCAAACCATCACTTAGATTAAGCTAAACTTGGTGGATATGTTTTCTATGGAAAAGTTAAGGGTGCACTAAAGAATTAATGCGCGAAGTCTTAGGGTCCGAGTAAGTGCCACTGAAAAGTTAGCATGGTACATGCATTCAATGATCTCCAGCAGATGTTATTTCAGAGGAACACCAATATTGTGTGTGTAATTGAGACCCACAGTGTTTTTGCTGTCAGATACATAAGTTTTTTTATCTGAACCTTGCATCAGGTGAAATGTATTAATACATAGACTATATATGGTTCTGTGTTGTCAATTTGTCTGTAATTTGTCTGGTGATCACCAGGTGTCATCTTTGTACAGCCGTAAAAAAAATTCCGCCAAAAGCTTTTTTGAAATTTGATCAAAATTGACTACTTCAATCCTGTACTTTTATTGCAATATTTTGGTTTTCCTGTAAAAATTACTGAAAAAATGTTATGGGCCTGTAAATACAGCAAGATTAATAAAGAAATGTATAGGCTTTTAAATTCTTTAGTGCACCCTTAAACTAAATGGTTCACTAGGTGGCAATGCTGTGGATTCCTGATTTTTCATGAGTTTTTCAATTCGGGTACTTCCAGGTAAATGCACCTTTTACTTGCAAGTCAATGGGCATTCTAAAGCTAATTCACAGTTTTGACTTCTTCTGTGAAACCATCAGTCAGATTGACTTCAAACTTGGAGGCAGTATACCTCGGATGGGTCTCTAGCAGATTTGTTCAAATGGACATGTTTTACTGATTTTAAAAATTCTTAATGAATTCCTTTGGGGTTTTTTTTTGGGGGGGGGGCAAATTTTAAAAAATTGCAAGGTTATATGTAAGTGTCAGCTGAGCACAGGACTGTCACAGTCCTCTTGTTTCTGGTTAATTTTTGCATTCCTGTTGATTACCATGAAAGTCAGTGGGGTCTGTCACATTTTGACTTCCTCAAAACTGTAAGCCAGGTTCACTAGAAACTTATGGTACAGACACTCCATAGATTTTGGGAACTTTTTTACATGATTGTCGATGACCTTTAGATCAAAGGTCAAGGTCACAATGCCTTGTGAAGTAAAATGGTTTCCCTGCCACATCTTCAAATAGGTATGATTGAATTCCATCAAACTTTGTCATCGTTTACCCAGGTGAGACTTCCCTTAAATTTGCAAAGAGGTGACCTTGAGGTCAAAGGTCAAGGTTAAACCTTTGCAGAAAAATGTTGTCCCTCTTAGAGGGGTGGCTTCTAGGGAGAGGTGCCTGTTTGAGGGATGTATAATGTTTTCCCGATGAAAAACTCGCTTCTAGTTTTTATAATTAAAAAAAAAAAAATGACATTAGAGGTATAATATTATACTTGAGCCTGTTGAAACTAAAAATGCTGAATACAGCAGACCAGGTGAGGAGAGAATAGCTTAAAGACGCTGTATTTAGAGCAAACAGAATGACACCAAGGGACCTAGGGTACATTGTGTTGATTTCAATATCTAGGCCAGGTTACCGGTTACACTATGTACTATCTTACTACTGTCAAGTCCGTCATGAAAAAGAAATGCTTCATGAATTTTATCGCAGCAATATTTCTCAATTTTGATTGTATGGTCTATTTAACCAAATTCAAAACAACAAAAATGTGAAGTTTGGTTATTTTTGCTATGTTGCGTTTGGAGAAAATTGAACTTTTTGGTTTAAAAATGTGACGGACATGACAAGACCAACTAGATGTGACCTGCTATGATCAAATGGTTTCTGTGAATTTTGTAGAATAACCATATCAAATTAATAAAATTACATTGACTATAATGTGCAAACAGAGAAAAATCAGTTAAGGTGTTTTTTTGGATAATTTTGAAGAAAAAAATGAATGAATGTCATGTCTGTCACACTAATTCATCATTTTTTAAAAAGTGGTGTCCTAAAAATCATGGTTCACTGGACATGCCCATAGCACAAATGTATGAATTGAAGTTGGCACGGCACCTACATGTTAGATAGTTTTGAATATATTCAATGTTAAAATTTCCATGTTTCCCTAATTAGCATAAATTCAATTTTTGCAACTTTTATGTTTGGTTCATGGGAAGTGCCTACCACACAAATCTATAAATTGAAGTCAGAATGGCATGTCCATCAAGAAAAGTTTTTAAGATATTCAACTTTGAACTTTTGACGTGTCCACAACTGGCATAAATTTATATTGTGCAACTTTGGTAATGTGTCCAATAGCCCCAGCTAGCATTGCTTAAGTAGAACAAACATTTGGGCTTCCATGTTGAATAATTTTGAAGCCAGAAAGGACTGGATTTCTCAATTGGCCAATTTTGCATGATTTTCAACCTGTTGACTATGTATGTAAATAAATGCCAGAAAGGAAGGAAGGAAGGGAGAGAGAGAGAGAGAGAGAGAGAGAGAGAGAGAGAGAGAGAGGGAGGGAGGGAGGGAGGGAGGGAGGGAGGGAGGGAGAGAGAGAGAGAGAGAGAGAGAGAGAGAGAGAGAGAGAGAGAGAGAGAGAGAGAGAGAGAGAGAGAGAGAGAGAGAGAGAGAGGAGAGAGAGAGAGAGAGAGAGAGAGAGAGAGGAGAGAGAGAAAGAAAGAAAGAAAGAAAGATGTCCCTCTTCACATGCAGACATTATAAATTTGTTGAAAATGTATGAAGCCAAAATGACTTACAAGCAAGTTTCGGAAGCAGACCAGTGTCTATCACAGGTGTTGCAAAGTACACACAGAATGAAAGATCTTGTTACTGTAGCTTCATGATTTATGAGCAGAATCAGTAGCTGTCTGGTATATTGTATACTGAATATGTTTGGAAAACATGACTTTTATGTGGTAACATGGACAAACACAGGTGTTACTGTAGAATTATGTTTGGTAGTCTCAGACATTACATGGGCCAATGCAATGTCTGAATTCCGCAAGAAAACAGCTGTTGATGAAGACTGGCCACGAAGACATGATCAGCCCAGGGAGGCAGTAACCAGGGCCAAATACCTTCTCTGATAATGTTTGTACACATATTTCCCCAGTAACCCCTTTGGATGTGAAAATTTTACCCTAGAGCACACTTGATATGTGTGTCAGATTTATGCATTGGTGTAAATATTGCACGACCTTCAGTCAGAGCATCGGGTCATCACACATGTGCAAAGCATGCACATACCTGTCACCCCTATAATGGGTTGATTACAAACACATTTAATATGTAAGGATGCGTCCATTACTGCTCTGATGGGGAACCTATTTTTACTGCAACACAAAGACACCGAATGCAACCAAAAAAGCCCCCCATTTAAAAAAAAAAAGGGAAAAAAATTGGATTGATCCATTGAGATAATTGACTCAGAATATATAAATAGCATTTTAAGATGTCCTGGATATTGGACAATGTGAAGGGATGAAAATCCTGGAAAGAGGCAGGTTGATGAGGCTGAATGCCGAGGTTATGAGTCAGTATGAGTGGTGGGTCCAGAGAGTGCCGCGAGTAGCGGGCTGTATGCACACTGCTCACAGCTGGCGTAGGGTTTCCTGGGCAGGCTGCACGTGGTAGCACTTGTGGCGGCTGGCCTGCGGTCCATCTGTCCCAGCCTCCCAGATGGTGGCCCAGCTTGATGAATGGTATGGTACGTACTGCAGTCTCTCCTCATATTGACAGGGCCAAGTGGGAGGGTGGGGGCTTCTTTGTTTACTTGTCCTATGCCGTAAGTCTCCCGTGTGTCTCTGCCGTCCATACATTATGCCTCCTCACAGACTGACTCATTATATGACAGGGCATGTCTGTACAGTATGTAATAATTAAAGGAGGCAAAGCATTCAGGTGAGACGTGCCGCATGGTTGGATGACCACATTGTCAGCCATGGCCTCTGGTGTGCCATCCCAATCCATCCCTGTCATATTGTTGCATCACTGTCTAACAGACCTTGATGCACACCATTATATTTCTGTATGCTTGGGCCGGACAAGTGGTCCTGCGGCCTTGACCCCACATAGTCTTTGTTTAGTTACCATTAGGCGTAGACACCATAAATATGTATGTATGTATATATATATATATTTTTGTGTGTATATATATATAAGTATACACACGAAGATATATATGTATACATGTCTGTGTATATTCCCACTCCAGCTGTTGCTTTGATAAATACCCCCCCCCCTTTTAGCCTTGGGGATGATGTATATTAAATTGAAATATCAACATTCAATATTTTGGACACATATTTGCTGTAGTGGTCCAAATGTTTTTAGGACCTTGCACCCATATTTGACATTTCAGATATTCGCTGCTGAGGCAGTGCCCGAGGTTATTATTATTATTATCTTTTTTTTTTTGCTGATTGGGAGATGATCACTGTATTACATAATACATCAGTGAATAAGAATTTTACACCATTTGTGCCTGATTGAAGACTTTGCATTTTGCAATTGATTGATGGTCATCATGTGCCTCTCATGATGTGTCAGTCAACTGAACTGATACGATGGTCGATCGTCCATCCTCTATCTTCTGTCTGGTTGGCCCTCCGTCCCTTCTGAATTCACATTTTCGACTTGCCCAAAACTGTGCCCCAGACTCGCTTCAAAGTTGGTGGAGATGTACCTTGTATGGGTCTCTGTCAAGTTTTTTTCAGAGTTATTATTTAAGTGGGGAGACCGTTCTCTCCCAAGGCTTACAGGGAGAAACATTGCTGCTTTGGCCCTCTCTGGTACACATGGCCTACAGGTATCAATCAAGCAAACATCACATACTTGCAACAACTGGCGTAACAATTTAATTTACCATCATATTGGTTCCCAGTGTACCAACACATGTACATGTATGTGATTGATGTCATAACAGTTATATCGTAGCAGAACTTTACATTGTCCATACTCGTGGTCATGTCATCATGCCTGTCAACAATGGACCCACGTATCTGATGCAGCATTCAGTTTCTGTTGAATCAGAGAGCTGGAACAGTGACCACCTCCCCATAAATAGTAAACATAGATATTTATGTTTACCCTTTGGTTAAACAGAACTCACTGGTGGCTGATGAGGGCAGATGTGGATGAAACTGGTCAGACATTTTGGCACATTGATTTCTTAATACCTTTCCACCACATTTTGTGATGCAGTTTTCTCGGCTATTACACAAGCTACAACATTGAAATTTTACACACAATGAGACCCATAGCTGATATTGTGCACCTGATGTGGATTTGTTGACATGTTGTAAATTATTAAAGTTATGGGTAATTTTTTTAAAAAAAATCCTATTCAGATATTGGATGAAAAAACAATGGTAGTTGTATAAGCCAATCACATTGCATCGATTGACCATACACCTGTTGCCTGGTTGCTCTACTACTGTTGTTCAGCAGATTGTACCTGATGACCCATGATTGATGTCACAAAACAGAATCAGAGGGGGTTTCGAAACAAGCCCTAATTAGCACCCAGATAGATTTGCTTGCAAATCTATCCATTCTATTTTTTGTTCTTTTTTTTCTTTTTCTTTCTTTTTTTTTCCTGTTTTTTTGTTTTTGTTTTTTGTTTTTTTGTTTTTTTTTTAGCAAAATCTTAAATAATCGTTTCCAAAAGTGCTAAGCCAATTTTTTAAAATTGCATAGCGGCACTTCTGGGAACCGCCAGACCTTAATTTATTCAACAGGTGGTGCTGCAATATTTTTTCTATTTTTAGACAAATATTTGTGTTTTTCTTATTTTTAGACTTCTCCAAAATAGTCCCTGGGATCGTTCTGAAACTTAGTGGAAATATAGCTGGAGGGAGGATTAATCAAATTTGTGTACAAGATGGTGACACCCTCGAGTCGTAATTTTTAACAATTTTTTTTTTTTTTTTCCAATTGGGGTGCTTGTCAGTTAATGCATGCTTTCCTTCCTATTGATTGCCATGCAAGTCAATGGAAACTTTTTAAAAGGTCTACTCCCTCCAAAATCCTCATCCCCCTAGACTAGAGTGGGCCATATTATGGGTTGAATGTCAAAGTCAGCTCAGGATGGACTGTTCACACGGCCCTCTTCCTTAAAATGTCTCTCGAGATATCGAATTTCTAAGTAGGCTCTTTTCATTTTCAATTGTTCTCATGATTTCATATCTGTAGGAATATTCTATTTACAGAAAAACTGATCTGACGGTCCCCAAGTATCTATGTAAAGATTCTAAGGGAAAAAATATCAAGTTTGTGAACACAATGTTTTGGTAGATATCCATTACAGATGTCAAAATTGCACCCCTCCAGACAGTCTGTACTTGTGTTTTTAGCATGTACTGTGTTAATTTTTATTCACGTCTTTGCAATTTGAAATATTATTTATGTAAGAGAAGAAATAAAGATAGGAGGCTGGCTTAGTGTAATTTGATGTGTGCATGGCTTGGCCTTCACCACCTTGAATACAATTTTTGATGTCAGTGAAGTCTGGTTAACAAGGAAATCTTTGCTTCATTGGAAGTACAGCGACGGAGTTTTCCCGTGCTATTTTTGGACACGGCTAGTTCAAACGTTCGGCAGGCTTAGAGTGACGCGCGTCTCGCTAAGAATAAAAAAACGAGTTTTCCCCTAAAAGTCAATAACGCAAGAGAACTTTAACTGGTGTATATATTTATATGAACTTTTCCTTTGGTTTTATTTAAAAAGGTATTAATTTTACAGAATGATAACATGCATGAAGATGTTGCGTGGGATTCTTCCTTTAATGATCAGTTGTTCATTAGGTTTTCATGGTGAGCCTAATGTCAGAGGGAGACCCAGTCGACAGACGTGTTCACGAGCAAATCTTGTTTGTGTTTATAGTGTGTAGACTGCCCCTGTCAGGGTCCATAAATAAACATTTTTAGATGACTGACTGCCAGTGATTTGGCCAGTTGGTTCCACAGAGACCGGAGAAAGAAATGTCTGTGCAGCTAGCTATCAGGACAGCAGTCTGTCCTCGTATTGTAAGACCACATTTATCAGATCCATGGTGCTGTCTTTTCCCATGTTATTTCACCTTAATTGAGAGACCACCTGCTTTATGTGACCATGTCTGGACCTGCCTGAGGCAGTGTTTTTTTCAGAGGAAGGACGACTGCGTATACTCAGTCGGGAAGCAGTTAGCTTATGGGAATATTGTCCCAAAGCATTGGGAGTAAACTGTAGTCTGCTTTTAGGATTTCAGTTCAGATTTATTTTAATCGAAACAAAACAATAAATTTTGCTGAAAATTATAAGCAAACCCTCATCATGTCGGTACCTGGTTTAGCCTGCAGCAAAGCTATTGACTCTTAACTGACTAGGAAAGAGCTCATCTTTGGCATTAGTAATCCTGATTGGCCAAATTAGTGCTACCACACCTCATACAGTGGTCCCCCTCTTATAAGGCCCCTCTCACCAGAGGCCACCCCTCTTGAAAGGCCAGCATTCTTGTGCAGAAAGTATGGTATTTCTATCATTATCTCACCCTCGAGACAGGCCACCCCTCTTATAAGGCCACTTTTTGGCTGTATTTGAGGTGGCCTTATAAGAGGGGCACCACTGTATTCCTAGTAGACTGCATTTCCTACCAGAAGCTTTTTCGGTCCTTCTGAACTTTAGCACCATGACCCTCCTCCCTTTGCAAAATATGAAATATTTGAAGATGTGTTGCACCATGTACTTGCAACAAAAGTCAGGCAAACACAATGCAACCTCTGTTTCCCTTACCTGACCTACCTGATTTAAAGCCTCGAATGTCAATATTTTACCCCCTCCCCCCCCCCCCCTTCAGCCTTGTTGGCCAGTGCAGTGGGATGTTGTCGTCATCATACCTGCAGATGTAGGTTTGCTTGTATGTCCATCTTTCTGTCCATTTGTCACCCTCGTGGATGGAATAAGTTTTAGTGTTCAAATGTTTCGTGGGCTTACAGATTTGGGTCTGTTCCTTTGAATTAGGACCGAGTCAACAGTCAAAGGGAAGCTGTTGACTTAAGGCGTGTTATTATGAAAGTCTCATCTACAATTCTCAGTCAAACTGTTTTTCATTACTGTTGACGTTATAGCTGAAAACACTGAAGCAGACGACATTTGACCGTAAGTCAGTTTTAGCCAGTTTAATGGGGCAAGCACTATAACGTCAACAATAATGAAAAACAGTTTGACTGAGAATTGTAGATGAGACTTTCATGATAACACGCCTTAAGTCAACAGCTTCCCTTTGACTGTTGACTCGGTCCTAATTCAAAGGGAAAGGTTGAAGTTTCGCATCATATTAGACAAGAATTTTTTTAAACTTCAGGGAGCAAGCAGCCAGCCTCCCCCCCCCCTGTCTGATACTGTCCCTTCCTGAAAGTTGAAGCAATTTTCAAAACTCTCTTCTGCAAATTTCTTTTTTAATTTCCCGTCCATCAAAATTGACCTCATTTCCATGATGTGACAGAACAAAACATAATTTTGATTGCATTCATTCCACTTGTGGGTTGTTGTGACTGTTGTAAACACACTAGGATACTAAACAGTATTTTACGATCGGCATATACATATATCAGCCCAGAGACTACAGCTGTGACTTCTGCATTAGTATTAAACATTGCATTTATGACCTCCCATTACTCAGCTATTTAGGATGTATTAATATTTATCAAATATAATTAGATTTTGATGGGTTTATTATATTATTGTGGACCATAGAAAGTGTTTTATGAGGTGAGCAAGGAACAAATACAAATTTTGATGTTTTTTTTTTTTTTGTTCAGGTGAGTCACCTAAACTTTTACTATAGTCTGTCAAACTCTGTTTTTTATTCAGAATTTACATTTTCATCTTCTTCTGTGAAACCACATGCCACATTCACTTCAAACTTGTTGGGAATGTACCTTGGGTGAATCTCTATCAAGCTTCTTCAAATGGTCACACTCCAGTAATTTTTAGATTTTTTATGATTTTTTTTGTTCAATTTTTGACCAAATCTAAAAAAAAATTCTTCTCTGGAACTGCCAAGCCAGTTTCTTTGAAATTGCATATGGACATTGCTGGGGACCTTGAGTTGCTTCAGACATTTTGTAATGTTTTATGAGTGTGTTCTGTCTTTTTCTTTTTTAATTTCTTCAAAGGGACATAGTGGGATTGATCAAAACTGTTTTCAGTTATTCTTGAGCTAAAAATACTCATAGTTTGCGACCTTTGGTGAGATATGTTGATACGCTTGAAATTGTGCGATATTGAAATTAGAAAAAAAAATCTTTTTTTTCCCCTGCTTTTGTGGACAAGGTTGTGTGTCTGCCTTTGCGTCTGCTGTAAGGCATCGAATATGAGCAGCCTTAGGCAAAACGGATCCCGTTTATCGCAGAAATGGTGAGAATGAGGAGTTAAAAACAGTTCTTGGGCTGATAATTGTACACAGATATGGGCTTCAGTAGTGGTTTTATGGCTCAGGTATAATTTATTTGTAAATTTGTTTTGCTGGTTCCACAATATTCACAAGATTTTGTCTGGCATGAGTATGTCTAGACAGCAGACCGGATTTCAGTGCCAGGACCACAACAATATGGTCAAAAGCAAATTGCTCACTCTGCACCATCAAACAATAGCTGAAAAGTATCTCCGCTGTCTTGATTCAAGGCCATTGCTTAGTTTGTTCACTACAGGTGTGGCGTAATGGCTATAGGAGACATTCATATTTAACTGCGATTCGGCTCACTTCCTGTGTTGCCGGGGCAACAGATTGATGCTTCCACCATGATCAGTGCAGATTTGTATTACATACTACATAAACATCCATAAATAACACCTTTTCAACCAAAAGAGAGCCATTTTTCTAATATTTTAGGCATCCTTTAAGTTTCAAATATATGTTAATACATTTTCTTCAGATTATTGTGTGTTTGTGTTGTTCATTTTGTTGAGAAAGTACTTTTGACCATGCTAAATACATGGATCTGCCCTGATGCAGGTGGCTCCCTCTTTTGCTTGATAGGTGTTAGAGTAGGACTGCATTTAGATATGAATACATCCTATTTACTCCTTTCACAGAACCAGCAAAACATAGAATTTTCTCACCTCCAGCTGACTGGAGAGGGCATCATGGGAGTGGACATTTGTGGGCATAGGGTAATGCATGTTAAAAGTACCAATCTTCAAAGTAAATTTGAGGTCAATCATAGCAACATTAACATGCATATAAATTATAAACTTTCTGATTAGTATGCCTATCAATATCGGTAATGTAGCAGGCATTTTTAATTTGAAGATGTTAAAAACTTTTTACAGGCAAAAATTAACAAGACCCTCAAATAGTGCCTGTGTACTGACTGCCACACATGCATAGGTGTCAATGGGTTTCTGACCCCTGTGGGGTTAATCGCCATAGTAGTTTTGCGAAACCTTTCAACTCAGTACATTTTGGTAGCATGTGTCATGATGCCACAGCATATGGCTCTATGGGATATAACCGTTCATACAGGTGTGGTGTTTAAAGGGCAAAATGCCACTGTTTCAGTTACTTCACTCATAAAGCAAGCTTTACTGCCCTAAAATAGTCTTAACCTATTGTTATAACTTCAACATTATATGAAAGGTTTCATTAATAGTTTAGAGGCCAGTTTCCTTCCATACTTAAACTTGTTCAGCTGAGATACTCATGTTATTTTACTATGTAAACCTTGCTCTGTGGCAGGTGCTTATGTTAAAACTATACAATCAAGCAGTCTTACCCCAGCAGAGTGGCTTTCTCTGGGCATGGGAGTTGAGAAAATCACCAGGCACAGTGGTCCACCTGTGGGGGAAAGTCCTGAATCGAGAAAATGGGTTTTTTTTGTTTTTTTTTTTCAGGGCAGACACATACATGTAATGGGATGTTGAATCCCAGACAGACAACGTGTGTGTGTTTGTTTTGTGTATGTTCGGACAGCACACGATCAAGCATGGTCATGGAAGGTCTCAAGACGTGGCTTTGATAGTGTGGTACCAATTCTATGATAGGTTATAGTATCATTATGTCTCCCCGTGCATCGGGGGGACATATTGTTTTTGCATCCATTTTTTCTGCTTCCTCTTGTTCTTCTTGTTCTTCTTCAACACATTGTTGTGACGCGATAACTCGAGAAAGATTTGACCTGGGAAGTTGAATTTTTTTGTGAAGATGTTCCTATATAAAACCTTGCTTGGGATTGCACATGGGTGACCTTGACCTATTTTTCAAGGTCACATGAGCATGTCATGTAAAATTGACGCGGACGCAATAACTCTGCAAGGATGTGACTTAAGAGGTTGAAATTTTGCATGAGTATGTATCATAATATGGACTAGATTGGGATAGTAGATGGGTGACCTTGACCTATTTTCAAGGTCACATGGCCACTTTAAAAAATCATTGCAGATGCACTCGAGAAAGATTTGACTTAAAGAGGTTGATATTTTGTGTGATTATGTTTCTATGTAAGATTTTTGTAAGACTTTGCTTGTAACTGCAGACGTATGACCTTGAACTATTTTTCAAGGTCAGGTGGGCATGTCATGTAAAATTGAAGCGGATGCAATAACTCTGCAAGGATTTGAATTAAGAGGTTGAAATTTTGCATGAGTATGTACCATAATGAATTAGGTTGGGATTGCAGATGGGTGACCTTGACCTATTTTTTAAGGTCACATGGGCATGTTATATAAAATTGACACGGACATAACTCTGCAAGGATTTGACTTAAGAGGTTGAAATTTTGCATGATTATGAACCGTAGTATGGACTAGGTTGGGATTGTAGATGGGTGACCTTGACGTATTTTCAAGGTCACTTGGCCACTTTAAAAAATCATTGCAGATACACTCGAGAAAGATTTGACTTAAAGAGGTTGATATTTTGTGTGATTATATTTCTATGTAAGACTTTGCTTGTAACTGCAGATGTATGACCTTGACCTATTTTTCAAGGTCACGTGGGCATTTCGTCAAAAATCAACGTTTTGAAATGTCAATAAAGAGTGTACCTTCAGCATATCTTTAGAGCATTGGAATTGGTATGCCTATTTATGAAAAAAGGGTGACAATAGTAAGGGCGCACGGGGAGACATTTGATTTTCTGTGGGAAAATCAGCCTGTTCTAGTTGTATTTTATATGCTTGTACTGTGATGGGTGCAGATCGACATGGCCATTGGCACTTTAGTATATAAGAACAGACACATTTGTTTTGTACATGGATTGTGAAAGAAGTCAAGCATTGACTTATCGAGTCGCTCTCCATGGCACAGATGTTGGTGTATACTTCATACCTTCTCTGTGGCGGAGGAAACTGAAGAACTTGGAGAAAACCACCGAGCACGGTTAAAGTGGTAGGAACTTTCTCCACATGCTTCCCAGGACGAGAATCGAACTTGGGTCGCAGAGGTGAAAGGCAAGCGGCTTGTCACTCAGCCAACTGTTCAACCTTTCAGTCTCACACCAGCACACAGACATTTTAATGTGTTCATATTTACCAAATTTTGTTCATGCATTGTCATTTCCTTGTTATAAGACAGTATGTCACAGTTAATCCATTAGTTGAAACCACAAGATTGGCCAAAGCTTTGACTTTACCAGACAGAAGGTGTGCACACTTATTTTTATTTACTGGAAGCTTTGATATGTCATGATATTGCTATCTGGCAGGTAAAATACAAAACTGCCACTCACGATGGAAACCTCAAATTTTGTTGAACACAGGACTTTAACATCATAAAACAAAGAAACAATTGGAGTTAAATTGCTACAAGACATGATTTGTTCAAGAAGAGCCTAAGAAAAGAAGGTATGCATATTGTTTGATGAAATATGCTAGTTTTGAGTACATTTGAAGACTGTTTGGATGAACGTGTGTATCATCACCCAACTAGAGGGTACCCATTTACTGCAAATAGGGATGATTGAAAACTGGCAATCAACAAGCTTGAATTTTTTTTTCGTACTTTGTACCTCTGAAAAATGAAGCACCATGACTTTATGAAAATAAACTTTGCTGAAAAACTGCACATTTAGTATGGGGAATTAAGGTACTGCCTGCAGTTGACATGATGAAAATAACAGGATGCACTGGCTATGAATTACACTGAGCCTTGGTGTCTGTGGCTCAGAAAAGCATCCTGTTGAAGACTTGATTATCGATCGTCAGCAGAAGTATGGATTTTTAAAAATTCATAAATGCTTCATGAAGCTAGTAGGTGACTATCCTGCTTCTTTGGTTAAACGTTAAAGATTTTATGCTGGGAGGTCAGATGCAGGATCCTTGACTGTGGCACAGTTCATTCCTTTTTGTTTTCATTATAATTATGGTGATTATGATTGCATGGAGATTCCGATGCCAGATAATTTCCTTCAATCCAGCAAAAAAAAAAAAAAAAAAACGTATCAATTTAATGCAGCTAGCATGGGAGAAAGACCTTGACAGTTGTCGGTCTTAGGTCAGGGTTAATCATTAATAAACACATTTAAGGCACAATGGGTCACCTCCGCACAGGATCAGTTCCTGGTCCTCTCTGATGTTACTATCAGTAAGTCCACACATAACCGCACGTTACTATGGAAATTAACAGGTCTCTCTCTGACACTCTTAAACCATTGATAAACACTCATTCAAAGCACACTGGGTGACCTGAGCACAGGATCAGTTCTCATCATCTAGTTTTCAATCTAAATTATTTACTTCACATTGCAGGCCCTCTTGGTGAAAACTGGGTAAAAAAGGACCCAGATTTTGATACCACCAAAGCAATCAGTATTTGGTGACAACTTATTTAAGTAACTTTTGATTGGGTTCCAATTGTAATATAAATTGGAAGTTCTAATTTGATGCTTTTGTTATTTTCTTTTCCCCAGCAATTCAAAGTCCAAGCAAGTACCACTAAATGTCAAATGTCCCTTTTATTGTTCGATATGTATCGAGGGAAATTGTTGCTGTTTTGTCATAACGTTTTCCATGTTGAATTGGTGCAGGTTGGGTGAGGAATGCCCAACTCACACCATGGAAAGCTGTTGACGAGGGACATGTCATCTTTATAATTATAGGTTTCACCTACAATTTTCAATCAAATTAATTTTCATTAAGCATTAAGTAGGCAAGTGTAGGCCACAGCCAGTTTTGGCCAAAAGGGGGGTGGGGTGGGTGTGTGGGGGGGGCAGGAAAGGATTAACATTAAGCCCAGCAGGCAAAGGAGGACGTTGATTCTGATGGGAAAGCAGACAGCAAGTTGACTGCCCTTGCTGACAAAATAAGATGGATTTTTAGCGATGAAAAAAAAAATCTTTGGGTGATGAATATTATAAATGTCACTTTTCTTGATCAAAAAATATATATGGGATACATGTATTATTATGATACAGACCCATGTTGGGAACAAACACAGAAGGTGGTTTAGAAGTTCTTCAGAGGCCACGTGACTTGATTGACAGCTTCTTCAAGACACTGTGCTTTAATTTACTGTTCGCTCCCCAGGACAGACACCACATGTCTTCTACAGGCTGCAATTTTGATCATCCTAGGGATAGTCTTTCAAGCCAGGTTTCACTATAAATAAGGTGCACACTAAGATAAATATTGTGCACAGTGTAGGGCCAATGATTTTCTGTTTTTTTTCCGAAACCGAAGAGGAATTGTGCATCTTTTTCATCCTCGAAACGGAATTTGATGTTTTTTCTTATATATATGAATTATATATAAATGTATAGCAGTGAAATGGAATTTGAAACATTTTTGCTGATGAAGCGGAATTCCTCTTTTTTTGAAACGCAAAATCATTTTGCCCTAACGGTGATCCCCCTCATGTAAGGCCCCTTGAACAGAGGCCACTTCTCCATGCATCAAGTGTGGTATTTTCATTTTATTTCCCCCCTCAAGGGAGGCCACCCCTTTTATAAGGCCACATTTCTGGTGCATGTGGAGTGGCCTTATAAGATTGGGACCACTGTATATATGCACTGTAGGGATATCAGGTACATGTAAAAGGTGAGGGAGCCGCTGCTTTGTTGTGACAGCTTGATCGTACACCACTTACCCTGGTGGACACACCTGCGTCCCACCTGGCTTCAGTGTAGCCAAATTTGGTGCACTATGGGTATTTTCATGTCCACCATGTCCATGAACTTGGAAAGTATGTACATAATCAGTGTCAGAGGAAGAGGCAGTACCATATTTTACTGTAAATTAGTATTTGGAATTCACCTGAAGGTCCGAATGAAAACAGCTTGAAGATACTTGACTTCAAGTTAAAAATTGTGTATATTATACGTTCCATGTCAGTGGACATGGAAATGATGCAAGTCTAATTTGGACAGTTTGGAATATAAGGGGTCAAGGATATGAATAAAATTGGCAAGTGCACAGAGAACAAATGGAGGGAAAAAAACCAGTGTTTTGTCCTAAATGCATAAGATGAGCTATATCAAGTCACGCTGGCGGGCAGTGAGTCATTATGGCCTCCAATAATTTGGCCCTAAAATAAATACAGAGGTGGATGAGAATGAAGCAGCACCCACTGAGCACTGAAGCACCCATCCCACTGTTGTGATACAGAAAATACCAAAATACATGTAATGTTGCTACAATAAAATGGTCTCAGTCTTTTAACTCATTCCATACCATGGTAACAGGCCTTGGTCAGTGGTTCTGGTACTGCCTGGCAAGTCATGCTGCAGCTGCCCTTGTGGCAGCTGCAGCATGACTTGCCTGGCAGTGCCAGAACCACTGACTTAAGACAATAGGCATGTTGGTACTTGAACGGAAGCTCTTTTCATGAAGAATTTAAATATGCAATTGTCGTCTTAAATCTTGGTAAATATACGTAAATATGAGGGACTGGTATGGAAGGAGTGAAAGTCCAGTCCTCCAAGCTCTTTGCTGAGAACTTTTCATCTTATAAATGCCTGATGTGGAGGACTGCTATTTGGTTATCCATAGGGATGGCTGCTCAAGATGGGTTTTCACTGTAGGCCCTGCTTTGAGAGGCCAATTGAATGAAAAACTACTGGGCTCGACATCAAGGCTTAACAAAGCTTGTTCATTGGCTAATTTTGATCCAACTTAGGGCAAAGATGTAATGGGTTAAATATCCATCGAGTTCCACATTTTTGCATGTCCCAGACAATACACATGTACACATGATACAGCTCCTATAAATTCTGACTTGTCAGTCATCTGAGCTTATAGCATGGTTAGTTGTCTGAGTTCTGTCCATCTGTTGTCGATTGTCATTATCGTCTCTTCACATTTTCAACTTCTCCAAAACCATTGGCTGGATCCTGACTTCAAACTGGGTGGGCCTCTTCCAAGCTTGCTCAGTTATCAATGCTCCAGTGATTTTGGACTTTTTTTTTGGTGGGGGGGAGGGGGCAATTTTTTTTACTCAGATGAGTTTCCAGGATGGTCAGACGTCCGTCATATGCTGTCATTGTCCATTCTAATTTATGTTTTCAGCTTCTTCCCTTGAACTGTTGGCCAGATCCTTTAAAACCTGGTTGGAATATACCGTAGAGGGTCTGCACAACTTTTTTGAAATGGTCATGCTCCAATGATTTTTTTATTTTATAGCTGAGCTGACTAGTCACTCAGCTGAGTATATCTTATGTCCTCCT
Organism: Hermodice carunculata; assembly: GCA_964020975.1. Lineage (NCBI taxonomy): Eukaryota > Metazoa > Annelida > Polychaeta > Eunicida > Amphinomidae > Hermodice > Hermodice carunculata. Next base: position 75,443,664 of record OZ026626.1, on the reverse strand, counting down.
TCTGTCATTGTCTGTCAAGAATTCACACTTTCGACTTCCTCAAATCCGTCTGCCAGATTCACTTCAAACTTGATGGGGATGTACCTTATGCGGATTTCAGCCAAGTTCATTCAAATGGTCACAGACCAGTGAATTTTGAAATTTTTATTACTTTATTGCTCATTGGTTGGTAAAATCTTCTAGCACTAGGCCAATTGCTTTGAAATTGCACAGGGATACTTCTTGGGATACCCAAATCTTAATTTGTTCAACAGGTGGCACTGCAGTTTTTACCTCAGCTGACAAGTCTGTTGGGTGTACCTAGGGTGGCTCTCTACTGAGTTTGTTCAAGTGATCACAGTCCAATTTTTTTGGATTTTTTTGTACATTTTTTAGCAAAATCTTTACAAATCTTCTCTGAAACTGCTCAGCTAATTGCTTTGACATTGTGTAAGGTCACCAGTGTTTCCCCTAGGCAAAAATGGCTCTGCTCTGCCCTTTTTACCAGTTTCGTGCCTTTTTTTTTAGATTTTAACATAGGAGAGATAGGAAAGTGGGTCATCTGCCCTGCCCTAAATTTCCTTGCGCCCTGCCCTTTTTGGTTCAAGACGTGTGGTGCTGCAATTTTTTTTTTTTTTTTTTTTTTTTTTTTTACAAATGTCTATACATGTGTTAAAAGTTAAGGCTATTTTCGACTTCTCAAGAACCATCAATGAGATGGTTTTGAAACATGGTGGATATGTAACTTGTGGAATCAGTAAAAAAGCTGTACAGTAAGTGGTGATACTGCCAATCCCTGATTGTTATCAAATTTTTCAATTTGCTATAAATCTTTGTTTTTGTTAATTTTGGTTGTAAAGGATGAAAGCAAGACCTAAGATTATGAAAATAAGAAATCTTTCAAGTTCTAAACTGATGTTCTGCCCGTTTATTAGTAGGTCTTTCAACTGTGTCTTTGGTTTACAATGATGAACCATGTATACTTGTGCAAGACCTATCTATTTCACCCCCTTCTCGCTTGTTTGTAGCCCCTGTGTGTCTACCTTAAGAGCTGGGATCATTTGTTGTGACAGAAGATACTACTGAGCAGTCAACAACATGTTGACATTCTGTTTGTATTGTTGACAAAAGTCTTTATTTTATCCTTTGTTCTGTTGACATTCTGTTTGTATTGTTGACAAAAGTCCTTGTTTTATCCTTTGTTCTGTTGATATTCTGTTTGTATTGTTGACAAAAGTCCTTGTTTTATCCTTTCTTTTGTTGACATTCTGTTTGTATTGTTGACAAAAGTCCTTGTTTTATCCTTTGTTCTGTTGACATTCTGTTTGTATTGTTGACAAAAGTCTTTATTTTATCCTTTGTTCTGTTGACATTCTGTTTGTATTGTTGACAAAAGTCCTTGTTTTATCCTTTGTTCTGTTGACATTCTGTTTGTATTGTTGACAAAAGTCCTTGTTTTATCCTTTCTTTTGTTGACATTCTGTTTGTATTGTTGACAAAAGTCCTTGTTTTATCCTTTCTTTTGTTGACAAGCAGTTTGTATTGTTGACAAAAGTCCTCCCTTTAGCCTTCCTTTAGCTGTTCAATTCCAAAACGTGTCCACTGACATGTTTGAAACAGGCACTTTTTCCCATTGATCACATTGACATCCCAAAACATATATATACAACTGGAGAATGACATCCGTGGGCCCTAGGCACCTAAAATAAATAATATAACTCTCTATTCATATAGAATGCTGCACTGTGAGTGTAACTATTTTCGGTTTTTACATTTCAGGTGTACGTTTAACTGAAGATTGTTTATTACTCTATTTTGGACATAGCCACTATTGAACCTACGAAGCATTACTTTATTGTGTTTTTATTTTCATGGTTTTGTGCCACAAGGCATATAAGCAGAAACAATAATATGGTAACGTTATATGAATTTACAATATGTTATGGTGTGAAAACATTTCATAAAAAACTGAATGGGAGAGCCAATTCATCAGCTGTATAAGACACACTCCTGACGAAGAACTGAATTTATTCTATGTTTGAGGGTAAATTACCATTTTCTAGAGTAAAATTCAGAAGTAGTAACTCACTGTAGATCATCATGATCTAAACATTATTACAGGTAAATTGTGACACGCCTGCATCAGTGACGTGATGCATTGACATTTAGACAAGATCAAATGTGCGCGAGCAATGTTTCATTATACATCACGCATGATGTGGAATAATCACTACAAATGTAAACAAACATGGCACAGCAGGTCGGCTTTGAAAATACGCCCAGGGCATATTTTTTCGCAACTATGGATACTCAATTAAACATAGAATAAACCAAATCTGACATGGCAGGAGAGTAAGGTACTATTTTTCTCTCATTCGGGATTGTTGTTGGTGTGGAAAATCACTCATGACCTACGATCACTCATGATTTTCCCCACCAACAACGATCCCTTCTGAGAGAAAAATAGTAACTCGCTCTCAGCCGTGTAAGATTCTCTATTTTATGGCCTCGTCACATATGTGCCATGGACAATCTGCAATGTGGCTGTTAGCGTAATTAGATGATATGCTGGCCGGACAAAGCTCGGGCAACAGGTGTTGTTGTTTTGGGCACCTGGTCACCCAGGCCAGGCGTTCTTCAAACAATTCTCTAAAGACAGTTTGGTGCATTGGGACAACACATGATGCTCACATGATCCTTTGCTGTGAAACGTGGGGGGAGGAGGGACCATCTCAGTAGTATTACTGTGGATATGTTAACATTTGATTTTTTTTAGGCGATATTTTCTGATATTCAGGACAGTAATAAAACCGGCCAAAAATCTTTGCCTATGCTCAAAGAAGAGGGTGCATTTTAGTTTGTTGATCCATTGCTTCAGACACAGATGTGTCAATCTGAGAAAGTTTTGATAAGATCTTGCTCAAATTTGGCACAAAAGGGGCATCATTATGCAGTGATGGGCTGCAACCAACACTTTTATTGGTAAGTTACAGGAGCAAAATGTTTGAGAGCAAGGACACAGCTCAGGGTTGTGTTGGGAGCCAGATACAATGATGGAGAGACACCTGATCTTGGGATACCACCTCATAAGGTCTGAATAGCTTCTTTGTGAATGTACCTTTTACAATATGAGGGTATTAAGTGAAGGGCAGAATGTGTCATGCCTTCAATCTGCAATGTACAGATTTTTGCTTATTTGTGCCCCAAAGAGAAGGCAGGTGGTCTGTCATGGGAGGGACCATAGCACCTCAGTCCTTACCCCAAGCCTACTGCCTGTCCAACCTTTCTCCTTGTTTTGCTTTAAAGGAATAAGAAAGACAAGTTGAGCAGGCAATGAGGGAGGACCCCCAAGTGCTGTGACAGCTGACCTAGTTATGGTCAGTGGTGGACCAACAGCTGGTGTGTCAGTGCTGGGTCAACTCAACAGATGACTGGCTCAGACAGAGATTACCTCATCCCTTAGCCAGTGTAGACCATATTTTCCTAGGATTAGAACAGCCTTCCATGTCTTTTGGAAGACCTGGGCTCCCCAACACCACCCGTGGCGAGTTCTCCCATGTGAGGGGTTCTTCTCCTAGGGAATGTGGTGGTGCCAGGCGAGAGATCTACTGAAGCACATGGGGTGGCCTGGAGCAAAGAGCTTGGAGGCGACAACAGTTCAGTCTTTGTGCTTTTAATTTGGCCTGTTTAGCGACAACGTCTGGCGATCATGGCAGTCAATGTCTGTGCATTGGCCAACCCTCCCATGTTTCAGCACAGCTTTTATGAAGTTCACTCCTCGTTTTACACCAATAACCCGTTACTGTATGTGTCCCATTACTCAGAGATTATTGTGTCCACAGGCTGCGATGGCCAGAAACAACCGGAGATGTTCCCAACGCAGCTCAGCAGCCGCAGGGAACTGGTCGAACAACTCGACTCGGAGCCTCTCTTTGATTACCTGGTCCAGAACGGGGCACTGGAGCGCAAGATGGTAGAGGAGATTAAAAATGAGAAGAGCGCAGCGAAGGTCAACCTAGCCCTGCTGAAGCATGTGGAGGGAAGTGGGAAAGGCGTCTTAAACCTCTTTCTGAATGCCCTTCGACAGACAGGACAGCATCATCTTGCCAACTTGCTGGACGAAGGCAAACGCATACAGGGCATCCACGAAGCCTCAGGTAAGTGTAACGTTTTTACATTCTCTCGCCCCTGTCTATCACATTCATTTACCAGACAGTATCCACAAGTTTTGGAAATTTGTGTAGGACTTAAATTTCTAGCAAGGAGTATCCTTCGCTGCAAAGCAGAACAAGTCCGTTATCTCAACTGTCCTTGGTCTGCCGCAGGACAAGATTTATTGTCAGGGTAATATACGTGCACTGTCCCCCTTCTCAGGGACTGAGGGACAGACCGAGAAGTTGATCATTATCACCTTGGCCATGGCCATCATCGACCCTCTTACACTGTAGTTTGTTACCATGGCAACCAGAGCAGACCAATTAGAAATAGAATCACTTTTTCACGACCAAAACAGAGATCATGTGGCCACAGAGTAAACCAAAGGGGGTGGAGGAAATGTTGAGCGAGGTCCGTTAAGTAGACATGGAGTGTCCATCAAGTGAACACTCTAAAGACAGACAGACTGGGGAAGGTGTCACCAGGGTCCACATAACGGCTATAGTAGTACCTGCTGTATGCAGCCATTGCCATGAGAGGTCACCTGCTCTTTGTGGCCACAATTTTTTGGGCTATAAGTGTCTAAATTCTTGTCAGTTTACCTGCAGTGGCAGGTCCCCTGTTGTATATGGCCACTTGCTGTGGCAGAAAAGGTGGCCATTATGTGGCCACTTTCTGTGGCAGAAAGGGTGGCCACATACAGCAGGTACCACTGTACTACGTTCATTGTGCTATCAGGAAAAGACTTCTTTCTGTCTGCAGCCAGACAAGTCATTCCCCAGATGTCCGAGTGGAAATTTGCTGCTGAGGTATGACTTGACCAGATAATTTTAGAACACCAATGATAGACAAAGCATATTGATTCTGTTGTACCAGTCTCAAGAGACTTCCTGCCTTGAAAGACTTCCTTTTCCAGGACACTTTTGTACCCCTTTCCATTGCATTTATAGAGTGCCCCCAGAAAGTCTTGCTCCAAAACTCGGGGGGGGCCACCAGTCGAGCCACTTGCAGGTACCGCTTTTTTCGAAGTATAATATAAACTTTATTTTGACACCATAGCCAGTTAGTAGGGCCAAGGAGGCCACAGGTAGGTACAAGAAACACGCTGAGTAACTAACATTGAGCTTCCTAACAATGTTTCCAGGAGGAGTCCGTTGTACAATATGTACCCGAGGAAGACCCCGTGCAGGGGCCACCGGAAGAAACAGTACAAGACTTTCTAGTGGTACTGTACATCCCATGAAAGACCTCCGGTCTTGAGAAACAACAGCCTATGATCCCCACAGTGTTTCTGTTAACCCCCAAATGCGGGTATATTACCCTTTCAAAGCCTGAAATACTCTCTGATAAAAATTCTAAAGGGTCACAAAGTTTGTTTATTTGCATGTAAAATTGTTGAAAATCCTCTCTCCTCCCCTGAATTTCCCTTCCTGTGGTGGCCCCCTGAATACATTCCTAAGGGAAACACTGCCTGAGTGGCTGGTCTTTCAGGACAGGCTTTGTGGCAGGCAAAGATGTGGCATGAATGATGGTTGGGTGAGGGATTGCGTAATGGAATCTGTGTCTGGTAACAGGAAAGATTCAGGAGAAATTGTACAGCTGTATTGGACGAGTCGATTCTGGAGGGATCTCAGACTGTTGTGTAGGGCATACAACTTTTTCTTTTTTCCCCCCAATTAGAAGTTATCAGCCAGCAGCTGATGTCATGAGATGTTGTTACTGCTTCTCTGTTTTCCTAAGGAATGACATGCCGCAAGTCAACAGCTTTTCTTCATGCACTGCGGGCACCATACACCCCCAATGTCCCAAGGAAAGTCTGTGGTGTCGGTGTTGAGAGGGTTAAGAACTGTTTGAGTGAGGCCTTGACATCTTAACAACCTTGTGACACAGAAACCTGAAATATATATGCAATAACAACTGTTTCTCCCAGATGTGGGAAGATATAAATCTGATTAATTACATTTAATTACTGACCTTGTGACAGCTGGGTAGTATTACGTGTGTTTTTGTTATGGGGAGGCCCACAAACTGTGGAATTCAGTTGTGAATGCTTAAAGAGCCAGACTTTTAACTCTGGCTGCTCTGGCCCAAATATACCCAAAAGTGTAAAGAGAGCTGTTCACCCCTGCCAAGTCTTACTATTTTTGAGGTGAATTTCTTTACAAAATAGCGTAAAATTTGGTAAAAGTAGTAAGATATTATGATTTTTAAGAACATTATTTTTGGTAATAATTAATATTAGAATACTACTTATTACAATTTTCCATAAAAGCAGTACAGTGGTCCCCCTCTTATAAGCCCCCCTCCCCCCCCCCAATGCAGCAAGTGTGGCATTTTCATTGTATTTTACCCCTCAAGAGAGGCCACCCCTCATTCATTAAAAATCAGGAATTAGCGGTATTGTCATGTACATGTATATGAAAAACTTTGTCTGGCCTTTCCACAAGTTACATTTTCACCAGAATTCAGCATAATCTGAGTGATGGTTTCGGAGATGCAGTTGACAATAGAGAAAGCAAAAAAAAAATCACTAAATGACTGTGACAGTATGTCCTATGCCCAGCTGACCTTGCACACAGCAATGAAAGTGGTACTGTGACTTTCAAAACAATGTAAAGGTCACATTTCTGTAAGGCTATCATCAATGGTTTGCAAATATCAAAATCTTCACTCACTCAGAGTGTTGGAGTCATCATTTTTTTAGATTATAAGTGACGGAATCTACCATTGCCAAGATAAAAGCCAACATATCACAAAACTGCACGCTTACTCCTTTTTGTACCATTTTCATGTTATAGTGTTACTTCGGAAAATGGCATTCCAATACTCCAAGGTTTTTTTCCTGGGACATTTTCCTTGGAATTCCATAGAAGAATTACAGATATGTTGATGTTCAACCTTTCAAGGTCACTCAAGTTCAAAATTAACATCGCTACAAGAAACCCCATAGGTAATTTCCTGTTATTATTTAATAGTAATCATTGGCCAAGGATCCACCATTACCTATATATTATATGGCAAGATATCAGTTTGACCTTTTAAGGTTAAAATCAATAACACCAGAAGAAACCCTCTAAGTACTTTCCCACAAGTGTTTGATAGAAAGCATTGGCCTAGGATCCATGTACCATTACCAATATATGAGTCAATTGGTCGCAGTTCCTGGTATTCCTATAGTAAGAGGGCTAAGATCTGCATGTACCTGTATCAATAAATCCTTATTTAATTAATTTAAAATCAGGAAATGCCAGCAGCACCATGTAGTGAACAAACATAGTGCAGACAGAGTCCAGGTACATTCCCACCAAGTTTGAACAAAATCCAACATGTTGTTTGGCAGAAGTCCGAAATAGGGAAAGAGATTAAAATTGATTTAAAAAAAAGAACAGAACCTAAGAAAGTTACAGCACCACCTGTCAAAAAAGTTTAGGTTTAGGGGGCCCCAGATGTGTGCCTGTGCAGTTTCAAAGCAGTTTTTGAAATATTACCAAAAACTGAACATAAAAAAATTCACAAAAAATACAAATAATCATTGGAATATGACCATTTGAATAAAGTCTGTAGACCCACCTAAAGTACATCCCCATCCAGTTTCAAATGAATCTGACTGATGGTTTTGCAGTAAACGTCAAAAATGGGAATCACCATTGCCATCTGCATTTGACTTGCATGATAATCAACAGGAATATGTGCATCAATCGTTACATACCCAAATTGAAAATCTTGATAAAATCAGCGTTCTGCATCATCAACACCTGGTTAATGACTCAATTGCCCCTTCCACACTGTACATTTCTAACAAGCTTCTGCATAATTTGAATTGTGGTTCTGGAGAAGGAGTCAAAAATAGTTGTTAAATACAAAAATAATTTATTTCCTAAAAAAAAAAAGGAAGAAAGAAAATTGCAGCACCACCTCTTGAACATATTAAGGTCTAGGGGTCCCCAAAGTGTACCTATGCAATTTTGGAACAATTAGCCAAGCAGGTTCAGAGAAAATGGTTATCAGATTTTGCCAAAAAAGTAACAAAACAATTCATTGAAAATACAAAAATCACTGGAGTATGGCTAATAGAGCAAAGTTCCTAGAGACCCACCCAAGGTATATCCCCACCAAATTTGAAGTGAGTCTGGCCAACAGTTTTGGAGAAGTTGAAAATTAGACACTCCATTGCAATCCCAATTGACTTAATGGTAATCAATAGGCATGATAGGAATGTGTGCATTAACTGACACACATGCAAATTGAAAAATTAAAAAAATCAGGGACTCACAGCAACACCACCTGGTGGGAAGCTTTGTTTGACCTTTCCACAGCTACAATTCCACCAAGTGTCTGGACAATCTGAGTGATGGGTTTGGAAGAGAAGTTGAAAATAGCACCTGGAAAACAAATTGATGTCTAGGGGTCCACAGGAGAGTCCCTGTGCAATTTCGAAGCAACTGGATAAGTGTTTTTTTTTTAGAAGATTTTGCCAAAAGATGAACAAATTAAAAAAAAAAAAAATGAAATAATCATGGGAATGTAAACAATTGAACAAACTTGGTAGGAATCTATGCAGGGTAGTTTGCTGCCAAGTTTGGAGAGGATCTGGCCAACAGTTTTGGCGAAGAAGTCCAAAATGCTAATTGTGGATGGATGGAAATTGGAATTGATTTGATCTACGTATTTACTTTTTTTTTTTTTGTCTGATTGGCTCATACCTAGCTCTGCATAGAAGCTGTTACTTTAAAAACAGTTTGGCCATGCTCTCAATGGCTGTGCAGGTATTCACTTGAAGCTGCCCAAGAAAAACATTGCTGTTATTTATTTTGTAGCATCTGTCATGAATAATGAGGAACTTTATAGTGTAGTTGGAATTACCTACATGTATATGTGCATCAATAATCGTCACTTTGATCCCATTTTCGACCAATCAAGTATGGTCATAAAACAGAAAAATGACCTTTTCCAAGCATGCAAATCTTTGTTAACCCTTGCAGTACCAAGGCACTGATTCTTTGGCCTGCATTGGCTTTTACATTGTCCCGTATGAGTTGTATTCAATTTGCAAGGCGATGCAATAAGGTTTGAAAATTGAGCCAAAAAGAAAAAAAATTCACTTTATGTTCTTTAATGGATGAAACTGGGTTTTTTTTGGGGGGGGGGGGGGGACTTGAAAGACACAGTTTTGACGAAATCCCTGCTAAATGTACAGTTAAAGAAATGTGCCACTAGTTTTGAGTGAGTTAAACAAAGAAAGAAGGCTGTACTTATTTGTTGGCAGATTAGTAATGTGGCGTCTGTCAAGGTATCATTCATATCCCATGCATTTAGCTACTGAGAAAGAATAACGTGTATAGTAAACAAAATATTTTAATTCCCATTTTGTGGTGCACATTATAAACCTGATAAATTTTAGAAATTGCCCTCATGCAGTGTTCAGGCGAGTTCGTTTAATCATTCCCTGTACATACCCATACTTTCATGATGGGGAATTTTTAAAGTGTCCAGAACAGTGTGATTTACCTTGATAATTTTAGGCTAAGGGGAACGCAACTACAGGAGTCCCTGTGTTGAGATGCCAAGTTCAAAGGGTTAACTATTTTAATCAAGTCCACAGGTATAGACCAAAGGGTATACTATCATAACTAAGTTCACAGCATTAGTCCAAAGGGTTAACTATAGTGTAATATTAAGCTGCAGCTTCGGGCAAATGGGCTAGCTTTTATAAGTAAGTCTACAATTGAAGATCAGACAGTTGATTACATGTATGTATTTTAATGAAGTCAGCAACTCGAACAAATGGTTAACTGTGGTAATTAAATTAACAGTTTGTGCCTGCTGCAGGCGAACTATGATAGCCGCCTCCTTCTAATTACCATACAATCACACACTTAATATACGCAAACTACAGTAGCATCCGTAACACAGGTGCTCTTGTAAATAAGATGTACTGTGGTCATTTATTCATTCGTTTTTTCTCTGCCATATCCCTAGTTAGGTTACCAGCACATGTATGTGCATTCTAATATACTTTGTCATTGTAACCATGGGAATTCTTGTGTTACCATGGTAACTATAGTACACTTATAGCGAAGGTCCCTCAGTACAAGGTGGAGTCTGACATAAACTGGTGGGTCCCATGGTTCCCACTGAAGCACATTTTCTATTACATGTATAATATACTAATGTACTACTAGTTCTATACTGTGGTCCCTGTATTGGGAGACCACCCACTATAAAAGACCACCTTGTCAGGATACTTTGCTTAACACTTTTCATGCTATTTATGCCATGTATGACAGGACTACCTGGCGTGAGAGACTGCAATTTAGTCACCCCAGCTGATCTTCCAGGAGAGTTTCTGTGCCTGAGGGCAAGCAGGGTCTGTGTGGGCTCCACAGCCAACAGTGGCAAACAGCGGTACTCAGTGGCAGGCCCTCGTAATTGTATTTCTACCACTGGCTGCCTCAGACTGCTACACTCGGCTGCAGTTTGTGGATCACTGTCCAGTATTGCATACAAGATAAGACATCAGGTGCAATCTGCAACTGGGTGGAAAACAAAACAGCAGTACTTTTTACCCTTCGGCCTTATGAGGCCGACAGGTATTGTCGTACCCGGCGCTGTCTGTCTGTCCGTCTGTCCGTCCGTCCCGTGGTTTTACCACCATAACTTCAGAAATTTTTTAGACAGGACTTTCAAATTGCACATGATATTGCACTTCTATATGGCCTACATTGTGTGCAAGCATAGTCGACCTTGATGTAATTCTCAAGGTCACATGTGCTAAGCAACGTTACTGCTCTTAACTATTGAAAGCCTGCATCTAGCAATCTTACACACAAGAAGCTTCATAGAATGATCTAGGAGCCTATTGAAAATAGAGGTCATAGCTCTATATTTGACATACTTTTTGAGGTCAAAGGTCAAGTGCACAATGGTGGTATTGGTATAAGTAAGGAAGTTTTTAAGTCAGTTACATGAAATTTTATACACTCATGTATCACAGCCAAAGAATGTGTCATGAATCATAAGTAGGTCACAAGGTCAAGTATCTGGGTCACAGTGACCTATTCATTGAAATTTTGTTGACCACTATAACTTCAGAACTTTTTGAGACAGAACTTTCAAATTGCACATGATATTACACTCCTATGTGGCCTACTTTGTGTGCAAGCATAGTTGAATTTGATATAATTCTCAAGGTCACACAGTGGTCACATGTGCTGAGCAAGGTTACCGCTCTTACTTTTGTAAGCCTGCATCTAGCAATCTAAATCTTACACACAAGAAGCTTCATAGAGTGATCTAGAAGTCTATTGAAAATCAAGGTCATAGCTCTATATTTGACGTACTTTTTGAGGTCAAAGGTCAAGTGCACAATGGTGGTATTGGTATAAGGAAGTCAGTTACATGAAATTTTATACACACCTGGATCACAACCAAAGAATGTGTCATGAATCAAAAGTAGGTCACTAGGTCAAGTGTCTGGGTCACAATGACCTATTCATTAAATTTTGGCTACCACTATGACATCAGAAATTTTTTAGACGGGACTTTCAAATTGCACATGATAGTACACTCCTACATGGCCTACTTTGTGTGCAAGCATAATTGACCTTGACGTAATTCTCAAGGTCACACAATGGTCACATGTGCAGCGTGACATTACCACTCTAACTTTTGAAAGCCGTTATCTAGCAATCTAAATGTTACATACAAGAAGCTTCTAATTCACCTAATTTTCAAGGTCACACACGGGTCACAAGTTTGCTGAGTGACATTGTGCATCTAGAAATCTAAATCTTAGAACAAAAGAAGCAACGTAAGGTGATCTAGAAGTTATTGAAAGTCAAGGTTATAGCTCTATATTTGACCTAATGTTTTTGAGGTCAAAGGTCAAGTGTAGAATAGTAGTATTTGTGTAGGTAACTATACCTGATACTATGGGACACTATTCCTATTCACTTACAGCAAAAGAGATTGAAGGCGACCGAAGGGTACCGCGTTCTTTGAACAGTATTTTTAGCTCTGCTGACTGTGGGTAGCAGAGTGATCTCTCATGTCTGTCCACCCTTCTTTCTGTCTGACCATCCGTAAACTTTTGCTTATGAGCATGAGACAGTCCACTGTTTTCAAGGTAGCTCTGTATACATGTGTAACTTTGAGGACTTATCCAGTGTTTGAAAATCTAGATCAAATTCAATATTGGTGGCACCACCTGCAGTATTATGTAATATGGGTAAAATTTTGAAAATGACCACTGTAGCATCTGTAGTGTTTGGTAAATGTTCATGAAATTAAGTAGGATTGTGGAGGAGTCTAAAATCCCAATTCCATGTCATACTAGTGGTGTCACCTATATCTTGCCAGAAATTATGAAAAATGATACCAAATGTACTACAAATGACTGAGTATCATGTGGAAGTTTGATATTGCATAATATGGATGACCTTGATTAATTTCTCAAGTTTAACAAAGGAAATGCTTTTCTGGAAATGATTGTTTGGTGCTGGCCATCAGATTATATGTAAGCAGAGCATTAGGCCCATGGGCCTCTTGTTATGTGTATCTATGCATGCACTAGCTCAAGAGTTTCAAACGTTTGAATGGCAACAAAATATTAATGATATGCATGATACATGTGTATAGCAGATGGTAAATCATGAAAAACCGCTGTGTGTCACTAGGTGCCGCTGTCAGCTGTGGACGTCAAAGATGCCCCGGTGTTCCCTCAGTAGCAGACAGCAATGCTGCCACTGTGCAGCAGTAGATGCCACTTCTGCTGCTGTCTGGCCACCAAAAATGTTGAAACTGCCGCTGAAACAGATGCTAGTGACAGTACATGTGGAGTGTCTTTTGGTGTTGTTAATTTTGAGCTTCAGGGACCTTGAAAGATCAAACTTGCATATTGGCTTACCTATTGGTAACAGCGGGTTATGTCGCTTCTAATTTAAACAGTGGTTACTTCTTAAATCTAATAGTGAAGCCTGACATTGTAAACAGAGATGATGGTCTTTAAAGCAGAGGTGACCTTGATATTATTCCAAAAGGTCACAGGACTATGCAAGCCTGTGTGTGTCCAAAGTGAGCTGAGCACAGGAATGTCACAGTTCTCTTGTTGTAAAAAGTCTCAGCCTCAAGAGGGGACCCAGCCCAGTCCTCCTTCAGCTTGCAACTTCAGTCTTTACTTCAGTCTTCTTTTTTTGGGGGGGGGGGGGGAGAACACAGGAGGTTTCACTGTACAGGGTTAATGCAGTCTTCCTAAAAGAGCTCCCTCCAGAGGGTTTGTCATCAGGGAGATTGGCAGAGGCTTCTCTTTTTTTACAATCTTTTTTCTTCTTTTTGTTTTTTGGCAAGATCTTAAACATGTGAAAAAAAAAATCTTCTCCAAAACTGTCAGGCCTATTGCTTCAAACTTGCATAACTGGGGACACCCCTGGGGACCCCCAGATCTTAAGTTGTTCAACAGGTGACAGAGTGATTTCCCTTTAGACACAATGCATCCACAGAGCACTGAGGGATGCTGTTGACACAGTTAAAATTCGACGCTGAAAGAGTTAAGGAGACTCTAATCTATTAACCATATGCCTGCAGGACATATTTTCCCAAAGAGTGAACGTCACAAACTGGGTAGCCATAGAAACGACGAGAATGCCTGACTGAATCAAGTATTTGATGGACCATATTCCATTCGTGCGGCTGTCATCTTAGCAATTTATTTTGTGCTGTTTCTTACCTTGATGGCTAATTTTTTTCTTCTGTGCTGTTTTTTATTCAGGTTACCTTGGGAAGCCCAGGCATAAAGGTGAGTCAATGGTCACATGACTACCACATTTGAGCTCTGACTGCTGTTCGCATGTATAATGGTCACACTCTGTGGTCGTGTGTGTTGTGGCCGTGTTATAAGGCCACACCATACATGGGGTCGTATCCACAAGTTGTCAACCAAAATGCAAAATTTTAGAAATTTGGTAAAAATTATGGTTCATATATTGACTGAATTGCTCAATCTTTGAAATTAATAAAGAAAAGGAATTTTTGTAAATTCAGGGATATGTTACTTTGAGAAATTGCATGAAAATGACAGAATTTGTGTGGAAAAAAAGGGTACGATGGATGGAATTAAGTAAAAGCATGATGTGTCAAATTCATTAGAAAATATCTTAATCGTTTCGCTGTTTTATTCATTTATGTATGGGGGATGAAAAATTGAATCCTTTATTTTACTGGTTTCAACTTAAGTTTAAAAGTGAGCTCTACCCAAACCAGTAGAATTTCCATCCATTGTATTCTGTACATATATATATATATATATATATATATATATATATATATATATATATTTATACTTTTTTTTTCTTTTGCTTTTTTTTTTTGAACCTCTGACAAAAAAAATTGAAATTTGGGTGATTGTATTTTGGAATTTTCCGGCTTTGTTCATTTTGTATATATATATATATATATATATTTATTTATACTTTTTTTTTCTTTTGCTTTTTTTTTTTTTGAACCTCTGACAAAAAAAATTGAAATTTGGGTGATTGTATTTTGGAATTTTCCGGCTTTGTTCATTGTGTATATATATATATATATATATATATATATATATATATATATATATATATATATATATATATATATATATATATATATATATATTTATATATATTTATTTATACTTTTTTTTTCTTTTGCTTTTTTTTTTTGAACCTCTGACAAAAAAAATTGAAATTTGGGTGATTGTATTTTGGAATTTTCCGGCTTTGTTCATTTTGTATATATATATATATATATATATATATATATATATATTTATTTATACTTTTTTTTTCTTTTGCTTTTTTTTTTTTTGAACCTCTGACAAAAAAAATTGAAATTTGGGTGATTGTATTTTGGAATTTTCCAGCTTTGTTCATTTTGTAAAATCACATAACTCACATGAAAACAGCCTGCAGTAGAGTGAGTATCTTGTTACCACTGTGATAATTATTTTTGTGATGGAAGGCATTTTTCACGCAGTGGACGGAAATCCTTAGATATGTTTCAGCCACTTGAGCATGTTGAGTAAAAAGTGTATTTTAATTACAATTCCACATAACGTAATTTCGGAATTGCAACTGCACACTGGTAATAATATTCAACAGTGAGAGTCTTCGTTGGCTTTTGTAATTTATGTGTTTGATCACTTGTAATCTGGAACCATTGTATTCCAAGGTTAGAGAAGAAGGAGAAGTGCATGTGAGTTGGATCTCGATGGAAGTGTGTGTGTGTCAAGCTTTTTTCATTTAAAATTTAAATACCAAACTGGAGGCAATAACAGCATACTCAAAATTTTCCTGTTGTGGCCCAAATGTTAGATAATGCTGTACGTGGCACGACCAATATCGAATTCAACCCAGATTGACATATGCTTGACAAGTCGGGAAAGTTATGTGGCGCTAATATGAAAATTGTTGTTGTATCATGTTCACAAGCAACAGTTTATTGGCAAATGGATTGACAGACAGTCAGACAGAAGTCATGACATCACATAAACTCTGCAACCTATGGTCAACAGAGCAAAAAAAATGGGGGAAAAAGATACAAAAGTAGGCCTCGGATCAAATTTGAAGGCGGCATGAGAGGGAGGCGCCTGTCTGTCTGTATCTCTATCCTTTAAAATTTTTTCGCCTGTCAGGGTCCTGATTTCTTTGCCATAGAACTAGAACCCATGTAAAAGTAAAAAAAAGGGGCAAACACAAAGCTTTCAGTTACATTTTAGTGTGTGATTGCATTTTCTTTATTATCATTTACTTTGAAAATTTTGCAATTTTTATGTCATCCTTTGTTTAGTTTAAACATATTTATTTATACTGGATTACCCTATAGTACATGAAATGACTAATATAATGGGTTCTCCAGATTGCCATTTCTACCCGTCAGCCTTGAGCATTGTCATCCCTTATGCCGTCCACCTGTCCATTGGTCTGTCCGTCCATCTGGTGTTTCCACTGTAACTTAAAAAGTTTTTTTTGAGTTGGGACTTCCAAATTGCATGTGATTGTACATCTAATGTCTATTTTGTGTGTAAGCATGGTTGAATTTGACCCACTTTTCAAGGTCACACTGTGGTCATATATGCAAAGCAACATCACTGCTAGAACTACTGAAAGCCTGCACCTGTCAAGCATCATGGAGTGTTTTAAAAGCTTATTTAAAGTCAAGGTCATACCTTTATATTTTACATACTTTTTTCAGGTAAAAAGTCAAGTGCACAATAGAGGTGCT
Organism: Hermodice carunculata; assembly: GCA_964020975.1. NCBI lineage: Eukaryota > Metazoa > Annelida > Polychaeta > Eunicida > Amphinomidae > Hermodice > Hermodice carunculata. Next base: position 75,427,275 of record OZ026626.1, on the reverse strand, counting down.
GATGTAACTAAGAGGCTTTTTGAGACTTGGCGTCCAAATTGCACATGATTATGCACCATTATAAAACCTAAGTGAATTTCATACGTATTTGACCTTGACCAATTTTTCAAAATCACAGGGCACTATCTTGTATGTGCAAGGTCATTTTACCGTTCTAACTTGTGACAAGCTGCATCTATCAATCTGAATTTTACACAAAAGAAGCATTGTGGAATGATTCAATAGCCTATGTAAAGTCAAGGTTTTTGAGATGTGACATAAAAATTGAACACGGATAGGCACTGTTGTAAAACCTACCTTTCAAACATGTTTGACCTTGACGTATTTTTCAAGGTCACGGGGCATTATGTTGCCGAATTTGGTTGCATGTGGTGATACTTAAAATGTTAAAGAACCAGTGTCTCCAACCACACATAGTTGTACAGCATTTAAAGGACTGCACTTAAAACTTGAGTAACCTTAGTGTTCAAGGTCACAAGGTGGTTGTTAAATAACACTTGCTTGCACCTTAGTGTAGCACCAAAACAAAGGCTACTTGGAACCAGTGTATGATTTTTGCTCTGGTTACTTGAATGAAGCCTGAGCCCACATTAGATTGGGTGTAATGTGTATTGAGAGTGGATGACGTATATTTTTTACCGAAATTTTAATTCAGAAAATCTTATTTACCTGGGTAAATCTTGGGTATTATATGGTTGGCCTTGGTTTCCTTTGGTGTTCTTAAATTTTAGCTTGAGTGTTCTTCAAAGGTCAAACTTAGGTCACTGAGCATACGAAACCATGTTGGCCGAAGGATATTAAGTGCTTTGCATGATAGCAGGGCCAGAATTTCACAACATTTTGTGAGAATCTATTTGTATTTTTGTTTATTAGTTTTCTTTTTAAAGAAAGACAAGTTTAGGCAGATCTTTACGAGAATGGATTCTTGGATTGTCGCCGAAATTCTGGCCCTGGATAACTTGTTTATTTTCCATTTGTCGCAAAGTTCCATGTGCTGTTTTACCAAAATGCTTCAGCATAATGCTTAATTGCCTTTTCCATTTTTTTTTTTAAAAAAGAGTATTCCAACTTGACAATTAAAACATCATGTGCAGTGTTCCTGCATAAACCTCACAAAGTTTTTTGTTGTGGAAAAAGTCTGGACACCCTTTTCCAGTGGTTCCACCATCGCAACACTGTTTTTCCACGCTGTTAGTAGTGTATTTCTGTACAGTGTGGATCAGAACATATATACAATTAAAACTGTACCAATAGGCTTACCCTCAAAAAATGTGCATGAATTCCCATTCTTTTTATTGCTTCAAAAAATGAAGCATTGCAAAATTGCAGTTTTGCCATCATAAAAACAACTATTGTGTACTGGTTCCCTCCATATACTGGTCCCCTGTAGTGAGGACACATGTTTTAGTGCTCCCTGATATATATATATATATATATATATATATATATATATATATATATATATATATATATATATATATATATATATATATATATATATATATATATATATATATATATATATATATATATATATATATATATATATATATATATATTTATTTATATATTTATATATGATGTATGTGCTTTTGACTTTTAAGATATGAATATTGAAGTAAAGTTGTTGCATTTTAATATGGCAAATCAAATTTGAAATTCTAAGTATTCTCGAATGTGTAGTAGATAGAGAAAACTCAGACTGTTTCCTTCCAACTTGCTCACAGTTGTACTCAGTGGATACACAGATATATTTGCTGCTGAGCAAATCTTCCTGTTTAGTTTTTAGCTGAAGATACACTTGATATATTTGACAGATGGTGAAGCACATGAGTTACATCTGCTGTTCACTCTGGTGTGCACATGTACTGTCAAACGCTGCTGCATTTTAACCTTTAAAGTGCTAATCACAGCTATAGTTGTCTTCTCATTACCGTTAAACATATAATGGTTAAAAGATTCAAATTCCGCATGAAGATACCTTTTATTCAAATAGCAGCAAGCCTAGTCTAAAACAAAAAATAGTCTTAGTCAGCAGCGTTCCTTGGGACCCTTTGCACGCAATGCTCACAAACTGTCCCAAGAAAAGCTGCTGACTCAGTCTTAAATCAGCGTTTTCAGGGTTGAAATACATATAGATCTGTTCTTTCTTCTTGCGTGCAAAATGTCTCAAGGAAAGCTGTTGGCTCAGTCTTAAATCAGTGCTTTCAGGGTTAAAATACATATAGATCTGTTCTTTCGTCTTGCGTGCAAAATGTCTCAAGGAAAGCTGTTTGCTCAGTCTTAAATCAGCACTTTGAGGGTTAAGATATGTACATATAGAACTGTGCTTTCTCCATTCTGTAAGTTTTCATGAAAGCTGGGTACTGCTGCTTCACCCTGCATTTGTCCACTGCGTACACAGTAACTCATCCTTTTGAGCTGGAAGCTACAACTATAAAAACATGTCTCTATCTTGCAGGACAAGTGTCACTACAGATCCAAGTCAAGGCATTACGACTGCCACAATCTTCCCTTAAAACAGAGGCCAGCTTGCCACGGCAAACACGAGAGTGGATAAGTATGGAAGACATCAAAGTGCAAATGTTGAAACTACAGGAGGAAAATAGATCCAGGGAACAGCTGGAGATTCTGGATCAAGATGAGGACATTCGTGCAAGTAAAAGTTGCTTTTTGTGCCACTGTTTTTCGAGACTGTTTTTTCGTCAAAAACACGGGAAAGACCGCAACATGGTGTTGCACATCAAAGTTCCCGGCCAGAACGGTAACAACAGACTTTCGAGTTCCTCCACATGCAATAATAGTAACGGAGTTGACCCTAATACAGAAAAGCTGAACCCTGCAAATGACAAACAGAACACGAATGAAAACGGAGAGAGAGATACAGTGAGGGAGGACATGCAAAGGATAGCCGCAGTGTTTCAACAAAAAGCTGATGCATTCTATAAGATACTTGAGGACCGTTCAGCTAGCATTCATACACACCTGTTAAAATATTTCGAGCAAGACAGAGGAGTTTTAGTTCTCGATGCCCTGTCTAACGATGGACTTTTAGTTGTTAATGTGTGCATGAGAATGGAACAGCTTGATCATTTGCGCAGGGATTACCAAAATGGAAAACTTACCAAAGATCTGGAAAATTGTCTCGTTACTCCAGACGTGTTGGAAAGCATCGGAGTTAAAGGAATTAAACTCCAGACTTGTGTTGATAATGATGAGTTTGATATCGCAGAGCAAGAGCTTTCCTAGCTCGCTGCTATATGTAATTACAAATGCTGGCTGCTGATTGGTTTATGGATCTTTTGAGGGGAAATTGCAGGCAGTTGGTTGGCTAAATGGACATCTGTATACAAATGCTGGCTGCTGATTGGTTAAGTGGATCATGTGGGGAAAATTGCTGGCAGGTGATTGGCTAAATGGATATCTGTCATACAAATGCTGGCTGTTGATTGGCTGAATGTGTGCGCGAAGTTTGCATTGACCATTTCTCATCACAGTGTACATGTACTAGAAAACTTCAGCAACTTTGGAATATTAGGGTGAAAGAAAGTAATTGAATGCATTTTAACACTTCAGTCAAAAGGTTTTTTTTTTTTTTTTTTTTTTTTTTTTTTTTTTTTTTTTTTTTTTTTTTGCTGACAAGGCACGGCAGGAAAGTTTATGATAGGAAAATATTCATTTTGCTTTTCAGGAAAGTAAAGGGTCAAGTGTGCTTTGTGCTTTCAGTGTCTTCGCCATTTTAGTTATACTGAGTCAAATACATATAAACACGATAAAGCTTTACCTGATTGCGTTACCATGGTTTCTGGAAAAATAAATATGGCATTGTAAGAAGTGTACCTTTAAAAAGAAATGCATGCTACACTTTCCTGTGTGAATTAAAAACTCTTGGTATTATGATTTGTGGAATTTGAAAAAAAAGCGAAACAAAAAATAAAAAAACAAAAAAACCCCGCCAGAGGGTGCAATGTATGGATTGTGGGCACTTACCATCTTCATTGTGATTGTGATTCTTTAAAAAAATACTTAGCAAATGTCAAAGAAAAAACAATAGCTATGTGCTACATATAAGCATGAAAGATGTTTGAAAGACTCGGATTCTAGTGCTGCTGCATGTACATAACTTTTATGCTTCTCTTGTTTGCCATAGTGTTTTGAGAGTTTTCTTAACTCGTTCCATACTATGGTCACAGGCCTTGGTCAGTGGTTCTGACACTGCCTGGCAAGTCATGCTGCAGCTGCCCTTGCGGCAGCTGCAGCATGACCAGGCAGTGTCAGAACCACAAACTTCAGACTATAGGCATGTTAGTACTTGAACGAAAGCTCTTTTCATTAAGAATATAAATATGTAATTGTCATCTTAAATCTAGGTAAACATACGGAAAAATCAGGGACTGGTATGGAATGAGTTAAAGAAACTAAGCCCCTGCAGCAGCAGCTGGCTTGATGTAAGTGTCTGTGTCACTGGTTGGTCCCTTGTTGTTACCATAGTAACAATCTACAGCAATCTGAAGGCAACAGACATAGTTAGTGGTTCAGGAGAAAGAATATGTCTATTGTATATTTCACAAAATTTGACATTGATCAATGGTTACATCAACTTAAGTGAGTAGTATTCCCAATCAAATGTTGAAGAAACTCAGTATATCATGCAACATCTGTCTATTAATCAAAGCGCATGACTGGCAAGGGCAGTGGAAACATCATCTGTTTAGCAGGCAAGGGTTTTTTTGCCATAACCTGATGACCTGAAGTGTAAAATTCAGTCAGTATGCACTGACGATCTATTCACCGGTATACATGTATTTGTTTTGTGTCACATTCAAGCATAGTCAGCCAGATAGGAGAGCTGTGTTTATGTGTTTTATACCATGTTTGTGCTGCTCACTTTGACTTTGCTCAAGATGCTGTCTTAAAACTGCTGTACCACTGGCTCAGAACAGAGAATGGCTATGATTGGACAGGGCCCAACCAATGGGAAAGCAGAAGGACATCAAGTGGACAAAGCTTATTCCAATCAGCTCAGAGGAAGAAGCTGGGACTTTGCACAAAGCATTCTCATTTACTGTTGACTGCAGCTTCCTTCTTTAAATTTTGTCTTTTCGTTGCTGGTTATTGCTCCTTTTTTTTTTTTTTAGCTCAACTGTAAGTCAGCTGAGCTCATAGGATGGGTCTGCATCTGGTATCTAACCATTGTCTGTCTGTCAGTTATTACATTTTTGACTTTTTCTCCAAAAGTATTTGCTAAATCCACTTGAAACTTGCTGGGGATGTACCTTGGCCTTGGGTGAGTCTCCACCATGTTTTTTTTTTTTTAAAGGGTCTTGTGCCATTTATTTTTTAAGTTTTTACTTATTTTTTTGTGCAAAACCTGTAGAAAAATCTTCCCTTTCCAAACTGCTTGAACAATTGCTTCAAAATTCATCTTAGAAAAAGGCGAATCCTAGGCCCATTGCTATTATTAAAGCACTTATTCGAAAGTACCTAAGGGTTCCCTTTGGCAGTGTTAATGTGTACCTTGAGTGACCTTGAAAGGTCTAACTGACACATTGATTAATGGTGACAGTGGGTCCAGTCACTTTTCAATTAAAAGATTCAGGCTCCTGAAATGTATGGATGAACACTGACTAAATGCAAAACGTGATGGTGCCTAGGAACAAAGATGCCCTCGAAAATAATCTCAAGGTCACAGGATCACTTCAGTCTGTTCATCCAAGGTCAGCTAAGCAAGGGAATGTCACAGTCCTCTTGTTTTACAGACATTTACCAATTGTAGCCCAAAAGTAATTTTGTCACGCTGTTACGTCATGAAATAAAATCAATTTTGGTACCTTATGATTTGGAAAAAACCGCTTGTGTATGTACCAGGTGACTTTTGGTATTGTCGGCACGTAAACCTTGTTGTAAGTCGAAAAAGTACAGTTCATTTCTTTCAGTGCCAACTGCGACTAAAGTTGAACCACTTAAGACGAACTGCTTTCAATTACAATGAGGATGCAAGAATCAAATTGCTTGTGGAAAGGCCTTTTCCATTCAGCAAGAATGTGCCTGTAGTTCCAGACGATATTATGGTTCAGGTCTATAGCTTTCCCTGGTGAGCTTCGATGGCTCCCAGAGTGCACCAAGGTGAGCTTCGATGGCTCCCAGAGTGCGCCAAGGAAAGCTGTTGACTCAATCCAAAACTTGGCACTGAGAGAGTTAACTCTTGTTATACATGTGTGTGAAAAAAGGAACCAGAGAATCAAAAACTTGCTTTTGATGTTAACCCAAATAATCCTATCGACAACATCAGAGCCACGAATACTGTTAAGTTGACCAAAATTGTTGTATCTTAATTATCCAAAATTGACATGCTGTTCCATGGGTTTTTAAAAATGAACAATCGTGTGTGAAAATACCTGCCCAATACTTGTATATCTTTGAGTGCAAGCGACCAAGTGGAACTGTTAAAATGGTTTTTGTGTGTATGTGCTCAGCAGATTGAATCTTTTGCGTCAACCAGTCAGCAGTTTGCCTGCTCAACAGATCATTATGCCTGTTGGCTGCACTTTGTATATGAAATACGTAAAACAGAAGTGTGCATAGCATGAGGATAAGATGGCCAATCAAGTCCTGATATGTGTAACTGTGTGTACATACCTTGTATATGTGTATTTAGCTCTCATAGATGTGATCTCTGCAGAAATAATGTTATTTAAATGAGATGTGAAAGTAACTGTGTTGGTATGCGTTAAGGTTGATGTATTTACCAAAGACTTGCCTTGCCTGAGTGACACATCGCAAGGTTTTCTTTGCCTCCACAACACACCGCTTTTGCTAAGTCATAGCATGTTCATGTCATCATTTAGTCGAAAGTATATAGGGAGGGATGTTGTGAAGGCAACTTTTGAGTCATCAATCCACTAGTCTTGTTTTCTAAGAGTTCTTAATTATATCAGGTGACACACTGTGTGTGCCTTTTATGTGTGTACATTCAACATGTTCTTGTCAATTACCTTCTCGACAGATGAGGCTTGAAGCTTTGGTTTGCCATTGCCTAAGTAATTAAACAACACAATGTCGTTTGTTAAGCAGTCAGTTTTTCCCAGGGTGTCCTACTTGAGTAGAATCGGAACCTTGATTTTTTATGTTGCAGAGTTAAGGATATTGAAAGGTTTAAAAACCAACATTATGCAGCTTGGGTATTCATTGCACACTAAATAGTTTATGAAAATGTTATACATATATGACAAATTGTTCTTACCATGGCCAAGATTATACTGTATTTTGAAATAATACAGCTATGTATGCATGTGTGTGTGCGTGTGTGTGTGTGTGTGTATGAATGGTATGTTGAAAATTATTGGCACAACATACATGTATTTGTTAATTTTCTAATGGCCACACCTTTTTTGTCTTTTTTTGAGAGAACTATTGCAGTGTGGGTTGTAAATGAGCATGATAATGACAGATGAGTAGTCCAGATACAAAGAGTGATCTCCACACAAGGAGATAAGAAAGTGTGTGTCACACCAAAGGATGTCTGTGGTATTGATTGTTGCAGAATGGATCATGTGACTTGAGTAGATTACTCGATTCGTCCATTTGGCCCCTCCGTCCCAACCTACCCTCTTGCAAACACTTCCCTTATGCGAGTGTCAAGGCAGATATAGGTCTAATTCATGTAGACAATTTTATGTATTATGGTAAACTATTTATCTGCAGCCTTTGTACTATCTGTGTCTGGAAAGGAGTACCGGTAGTTCATTAGCTGTGAAGGACAGGGTGAGTATTATTGTACAAGTGTCATAGAGTATTACTGATATTCTAGCTTTTTAGCTCTGCTGACTTGTCAGTCAGCTGAGCTCAAAAAATGATTTGTGTTAGTCACCTATCTGTCTGTTTGTCTTGCCTGCTTGTCTTGCCATTAGACTTTATATATTTGGACTTCTCAAAAATGTAGCGTGGAATGTTTTGTTTTTGCACATGGATGTTCCCCAGGTGGTCCCCTACCAAGTTTGCAAAAGCAATGATAATGCAATAATTTTTCTATTTTTATGAATTTTTAGCTCAGCTGACTTGCCAGTAATACAGGGTCATCTGGGGTCATGTAGTTGATATTTTGGTCTTTATGTGGTGCTTTGACCTGTTTCTGTATTTTTAGTGAATTTTTATGTTTTTAGGCTACAGAATAATTTTGTTTTTTATTTTTTTATGAATTTTTATTTCATTTTATTTACTATGTATTTCTTGTGGTTTGTTTGTTTAAAAAAAATCTCAGGAGCTACCCTGTCAGTTGCCTTGACATAGCATGCAGGGTCACCTGGGGTCATGTGGTTCATACTGTGGCCACCGGATGGCACTGTGATATTACAAATTTTTCAAAGTGACTTTTTGTGCATTAAGGTCATTTGGGATTTCTGCTCCAGAATGGCCAAACAAAAGTGCATGACACTTTATGAGTATATAATCTGACTAAAGATGATGCAAATTGCAAAAATTAGTGGATTGTGTTCAAAGTTTTGGTGAAATTATGGCATATCAGACTTTGGGACCAGGTGTCAGTAAAGTGCTACGAATGTGAACATATATGGCAGCAGTACAGCATATGTATTGCAATATTGTCAAAACCTTTGAGTGGAATACTTTGCCTTTACATTGGTGTTGGTTAGGTGGAGCTTTGCCAAAATTGCGAAAGAGATTATGATGCAATAATTATGCATTCTCTGACAAGGGATGTGTAGCCTTCAGTAGAATTCCAAGTTTTTAATGACTCAGCAAATCTGACAAACAGGCTTATATCTTGGTAATGGTGAACCCTAGGCCTATAAATAGGAAAGTACTTCTGGGACTTTTTGTTGCGTAGGTAATTTTGACTGAATAACCATGAAAGTTCAAACTGATATATTAGCTCATATCATTGTCAAAATTAACTTTTGGCCATTTATTGGTTATAATACAACTAATACATTACATGCAATGGAGCAGTAAAATCTTAAATTGCAGAAGCAGCAGATGCCTGTCAGCAGAGCACAGGGTCATCATGATCCTAGTGTTTAAATTCAAAAGTATTACATGCCTGAAATTTGTTACATTACTTTCTAACAGCAGCTGGACTTGATTCTTTTTGTGGGAAGGTTTTAAATAAATAGCATCAGAAGTTTAAAGATTGGGTTTTGATAAAGAATCAACATCTTTATAGTATCCCTAATATTGTTGTGTTCACAGTTGGTGCTGTATGTGGTAACACACAACAACATTTGGGGCTGTCGTACACAGATTGCAACCCTAGTTCCAAGAAAAGACTGACTTCACTTAATCCCTTTGAAGCAGGCTTTGTTATGGGCAAAGGAGAGATGAGCTGAATAGAATTGTTATTATAAAATGCTTGTCCCAGGCGAGTGATCAGTAACTAACTTGCAAATGACACACCCCATGTATGTACATGGCAGGGATTCATTTCAGTTGGTGTGCACGTCAGTGACACATTCCAGGTATCATGATCTCTTAAATGTGACACATTCAAGTGGTCGGCCCTCATATGCGCTGCCTTTCATGTGTCACTGCCTGGAAAGTGACACATTCCAGGTGTCTGTGTCACTAAATTTACAAGTGGCTCACTTGAAAGTGCCACATTTCAGGTGTCACCGTCATCACGCATGTTTCGCTTAGAAGCGGCACCTCTGCCTTGCGTTCAGCAGACAAAACGTTTGCAAGCATTCTGCAAAGTTCTGTAAATTTTATTTGTCTAAAGCCAAATGTTCACAAGCATTCTGGTATACCGAACATACCCCAGATGTCTACAGTATATGTGTTAAAAGCATTGTTAAACTGTACAAAGGAAAACTTTGTCCATGGAGCTTACCAGGTTTAGCCCTGTTCCGCCTTAGCCCTTTCCCCTGTAAACCAGCCAAAACTGGTTTAGCCCTGTTCCACCTTAGCCCTTTCCCCTGTAAACCAGCCAAAACTGGTTTAGCCCTGTTCCGCCTTAGCCCTTTCCCCTGTAAACCAGCCAAAACTGGTTTAGCCCTGTTCCACCTTAAAATGGTCAAAACTGGCTGGTGGTCAAATGTCCTCTGCTTGAAGGCTTTTGATAAATTACCAGAGTAATCAAGGACAGTTGGAATGAGACTGGTGGGTACGACATAGCGAGACGGCACATGCCAGGTCAACAGCTGAATTCTGTGGTGTGGCTGAGGTACTCGCCACCCAATCCACGCCCAGGAGAGCTGTTGACTGGTTCCTGATTCAAGAGAAGGTTAAACAGATTGAGAAGTTGGGGGGATTTTACATGTTTCTGTGTTGTGAATTTATTATTCCTTGTTGAACGGTTTTAAAGTACTCACCCGAAATAAAAGTACAGAAGTGACAATTTATTGAATTGTATTTCTAATGGTCTTGTTTGAAAATGCAGGTTGTCTTTCTATGCACACAGAAAAAAAAAATAGATAACCGGCAAGGAACAAGTTTGTGCAATTTTTATGGTGAAAATGTGGTATTAAGTGCTCAGGGTGCTTGGATCAATTATGTTAGAACTGGCCTGTGTGTCCCGTGTCATGTTAAGTTAAATTCACTCAGTTTTTATCTTAGGAAAAGAAAGCACATTTGGATAATGTTGACAATTTATATGCATCATGGGGGCCTGCAGGGTTACAAATGGCTTTTTCTTGTATTCAAGATGCATAGGAACAAGTGACAAATGTGAAAAGAGAAACGCTGGAATTTCCACGTACATGGATCCCGACAGACTGCCGCCAGAAAGGGGGACCTGGTGGAAGGGAGGGGCGGGAATGCCTTTTTTATTGTGTACATATCAGAGCACATCACATAGCTTTTATTGAAGAAGAATCTGTCTGTTGTACCAGGCTTTTAAGCTGTGGCATTAGAGATGGCCTGTTAATGCAGGTAGAAATGACAGCCAAGTTAGGGCTGTGTTCTAAACAGGTCATATTGGGTGATTTTGGTCAAATTCACAAGGGACGTTGTCTGCTGCAGATGATTCAGAAAGCATTTGACCACACATTTATTCTATTAAAATGAATATGGTGCAGTTTCATAAAAAAAAAAAAAAACGATCATTCTCGGAATTAGAAAAGTGAAGTTACAGGCCTTTCTATATAATCAAGTCGTGATGCATATCAGCTTTATACAAGTAGACCATCCTTGCAATCTTTCCATGTGTGGACATATCAGTTGAGCACCAAGTGCCGTATGTCCAGTAACGGCAGCATGTACCCACAATGCCTCTGTCACCACCAGGGGTCACCACTTGTGAGGACCTTAATGCCTCGTTTTACCACCAGGGTCCTCCACAGCCTGTCATGGGAAGACTGATACAAAATTTCTATTTTGAACAAATGAAATCAGAAAGTATGTATGCATTCAAGCACTGCTTTGTGGAAACATGTATTTTAAGGATGGATATGTTTATGTGGCTAGCAAAATATAAAATCAGGGTTCAGTTTACTATGGTACTGGAATTGTGTGTAACATTTTGTATAATACACAAGTTCTTTTGGACATGTCTTGTCAGTAGAGATTCCATGAATGTGAACTGAAGCAGGTAGACATGCCAAAATACAATGTATAGGACTATGTGTAAAATTTCTCAACCAAGCGCCTGGTTACTAAAGGTCCTGTGATGTACAAAAACATTTTGTGCCCCCTCCCCACCCCAATGTAGCTCTGGAAGTGTAAAGGCCCCCCAGAAAGATGAACACACACTCATGTAATACCTTAATGCCTTTTCCAGGGTCCTGTAGTGTCCAGCAGTCTTATAACCAGGTGTCACAGTCAAAGTAGCCTCTGGTGCAGCAGAACATGTATTTTAGCAATGTAAATGTGTAGAAAAGTGCTGTGTTACCATTTTCAACATGTGTTACCTATGCCTGAAAAACCAAGGTTTATATTTGTGGAAGTATTTTATTGCGAGACCTGAAGTTGGTATCCACGTCAACACAAAGGCCATATGTCCTTACAATGGATGTTACTAATTTTCAGTGCTGTCAATGAGGTACCGTATAGAGCCACATCTTTAAAGCCCACAGGATATTCTTTGTTTATTGATGCAAAATCCCTGAAGAGAAGTGTTTTTGTTTTCTACATTGTGGCATCTGTCACCCCATTGTTTTCCCAAGTGGAATATTCTTGAACAGGGAAATGGGCTTGCAAATATGGACTCTTACATGCTGAAGGGGTGATTTAATTTATTTTGTGCTTGTACTGTTTGTCCTCAAGCATTAGTTAATTAGCCATACATTCAAAATGCCCAAACATAATTTAAAATGTCTTCATTTTGATCAGAGGATTGCTGATTTGTCCCTTGGTGTGCTATATCCATAATAAATGTAGGTTTTTGGGTGAATATAATCCCAATATAACACATGCATATTAATTTCCAACAAAGTCACTTGCTCGATCGCTTAGCAACAGTGATAAGCATCCACCACGATGTGGTATAGCGATGGATACACCATGGTGTGGTATACCATTGGATACACCATGGTGTGGTACACAATGGATACACCAGCAGTAACATTGCTGGAAATACACAATACTTGCATGCATTTTATATCAGTGGGTACTAAGAGAGTATGACCACTTTTTTGAGCCAAAAAAAAAAAAAAAAAACAACAAACAAACAAACAATTTGTTTTATTTGTGTTTATACACTTCCATATTGATGTGGCAAGGCTACAACAGCCCGGCACCTAATGTGAATGGTACATATAAGTTTTAGCTGCACAAAGCATTTCACTTGCATAAATAACTTGTGACTAATGAATATATATATATATATATATATTATAAAAAATAACTGTACAGGTCTTAACTGCCTGGCATGCAGGTAGTTATGACAACAGCTTGCCCTGATGTAAAACATCTGCTTAATAAGTTTTTACTCAGTTATCATTCATGTGAGTAAAGCTGTTGACACAGTCTCATTCTGACTAAGAAAGGTGTCCACAGTCTTACTCTGTCTAGGACAGCTATTGACAGTTTTACTCTGTCTAGGACAGCCGCTGACAGTCTTACTCTGTCTAGGACAGCTGCTGACAGTCTTACTCTGTCTAGGACAGCTATTGACAGTCTTACTCTATCTAGGACAGCTATTGACAGTCTTACTCTATCTAGGACAGCTATTGACAGTCTTACTCTGTCTAGGACAGCTATTGACAGTCTTACTCTGTCTAGGAAAGGTGGGCCACTGTGCACAGATACAGTCAGCCTCCTGCCTGGTATTTTTGGCATGAATGTCTACATGATTTATCACTGCTTCATAATGGCCTATGAAGGTTCTTCTCAGCTAAATGAGCAGAAGGGATACTTAAATACCACTGTACCGGGCAGTGACCAGCAAGAGATCGTCATTTTTCACTAACGATCTGTTGTGATGACAGACGTACAAGTCACTGGTGGCACCACAGGATATCGATGGTTTTGTAGGAGAGATGAGATGGTTGAGGGTGGTTTTTGACTGGGGGATTACTCCACGAGTCCTGGGCAGAGTTGGGCAAGTCATGCTACGGCTTCTTTGAGAGCATCTGAAGCATGACTTGCTGGGCACAGCAGAAACCACGGAATGTAGACACATGGACACGAGTAAAAGCTATTTCTGTGAGGAACTTATATTCAAATGGGCTTACAGTTTTTGGTGTCTCAAAGGGTCTGCCTATGCAGTCAGTCGAGCTTGAAGCCGCATTTACTGGACTTCCAAATAAATAAAGTGAGAAATCCCACACTTCTTTCACTTGTACATTTTGTGAAATGTGACAGCTTGAGCAACAACACACAGCTGGATATACATGTATGGCCCTTTGTGGAATGAGGCTTGAAAGCCATTTCACTGTGTGAAAACTTTCCTTCAGCCTCATTTTAAATGTGCTCACACGTTGTCATACTTGGCCTGATAAATATTTCCCAGGTACATACTCTTGCAGTGAACTGTATTGTAAGTGGAATGTCTTGTTCACATTCATGTTGTATTCAACACAGAATGGCATTGCGGCCTACTTTTCCCCGTAAATGAATGACTTCACTAGTCATGCTAGTAAATGTAGTATACTCATACAAAATATAATGGCCAACTGCGAGGATTGTCCGATATAACAGCACCAGATTTTCTGTCTCAGCAGGATGGGACTTTGGCTAAATATGCAGCTGTTCTTACATTTAGCATTTTGCACAAAAAGTCTTAGATATTTATATTAAAATGTGATGAAACCATATAACACTTTGTTTTGACGAGAGTTGATTTGTTGGTAATTGAAATTTGGTGAGGAATACACAAGTAGCTCTTGCTTTTGTATGGTGATTATTTGCACACATTTGGGTGAAAATTGTAAAAAAAGTAATTGCCAAAAGAAAAAAAACAAAAAAATTTCAGTATATAGACACTGAAATATATGAACATCTTTTGCCTACATAAGTGAACCTGCAAATGTTACTATGGCGGATGACAGGCTGGGGTATTATGGCACAATGTTGAATTTTATGCTCATAGACAGCACACCTTTAATATCATTTTTAAGTGTGGAACTGGGTTTTGTCAGCCCAGTTCATGTAGACGTATGGCCAGCCTTTGTGTGAGCTTTTTTGTAGACAACTTGTCATCCTCTAAACATTATCGTGCTCAATTTTGTATATAACCGATTATGTAAAAAAGTGGTATGTTAAAAAAAAAAAAGAATGGTGGTTGAATCTTCAGAGTTTTGCAACCTGTTTTGTGATTGGTCAATTACGTAATGACAAATGAAGTGTGATTGGTCAGTGATGCATGCAGCAATAATTTTTATTATAATCATGCAAGCTTGTGAAACTGATTTGCATCGTGTAATGTATGAATAAATTGATTATATTATATATAGTTCTGGGTTTGTTTGTTTGTTTTAGAATTAAGAATTTGACGTGCCGATTTCATATCCTACCGGGCAAAAGATTGTGAAATGTAGTAATCATTTTCATGCTCAGTAGGAAGTGTTGGTAATCACCAGTAACCTGCTATCTGTACAACTGTGTGCGTAATATTTTAGTATATAATTCAGATAAAGGAAAACTCCACAGTATACAGGGGGAATGTGGGTGAAGTCTGGCGACTGCCAATCCATCACATACAGTTTCTTTGGTTGACATCGGTAACAATCTGACAAGTTGCCAGGTTGCGGACAATTTCTGGGGGGTATGAAATCAAAATGACTTGTGTGAGTAATTACAAATTAAAACTGGTGTACAATTTAGTACATGGATGTGTTATTACTTCTGAACAGCAAAAGCACTGGTTTATGTATTTTGCAACTTCATAAAGTCAAGAGAAACTGTCCTTTGAAACTCGTCAAAAACAGACCACTACATGTATTAGCTAGTACATAATGCTATCATCAACCATGAAAGATAATCGGTCCCAATTGGGAAGGGGGGGGGGTGAACTTCATTTTTTGCGTCTGTTTCTTCTTTTTCTCCTCGTAGACAAACACAATAACTCCAGAAGTTTTTGAGCTAGGGTTTTCGTATTGCACAGGATTATAGGCCTCTATAAGAGCTCAGTCAAGTTTGAAGATGGGTGACCTTGACCCCATTCACAAGGTCACAGCCACTTTAGTGAATTTGGATTCTGCATGATAACTTGAGACTTTTTAGAGCTAAAGCTTTTATATTGCACAGGATGATCATTCTGTTTAAAGACTTGGTCAAGTTTAAGAGAGAGACCTTGACCCTGTTTCCACAGTCACAGAGCCACATTAGAGAATTCTTCAACACATCAACCAAGTGAGATAACTCCAGGAGTTACAGCTTTCATATTGCACAGGATTACAGTCTTCTATAAGGGCTCGGCCAAGTTCGAAGATGGGTAATAACTTGACCTATTCCCAAGGTCAGAGAGCCATGAGTGAATTCTTCAACAACTCCATGTGAATGAGAGATGGTTGATGCTTCTCATGCTGCCTCAACTGGTCAGCATTATTTATTATCATTATGGTTATTTTATTGAGCCCCCAGAATTGGAGAAATATAAAAGTACATATACATCAAGATAAATAAACCATCTGGGGCTAGGGTCTCGTACCGTGGTTTATCGTCAGATGCCAGAGTCGTACATAGGGAATACTGTTGGTGTGCCATCTTCAACTTATGGAGTCAATTGTATTGATTTGAGCGATGAGACAGTGCGCCATCTGGAGACGGCTCAAGGTAATACAGTGTATTGTAAGACCACCCCTAGAGCAGGCCAAATAGTGGTCACATCAGACAGGCTGTCTCTCAATGAAGGTGCAATAACACGAGAGAGATAGCAAAAGGGAATTTTGAAATATGATCTTGAAAGGCAGGTGGTCTTTCATTACAGTGGTCTCTCAAAGCAGGTTTCACTGTACTGTCAAAAGATTAACGGGTCTGGGTAAGCGGGTGCGTGCTTCATCTTTCCTTGCGACACTAATATTTATGAACCTTGTGAGTATAGACAGCTTCATGTGACTGACACTTTTCATGCTGAACTCCCTTACTAGCTCAACAAATTTATTACTGCAGTAAATGCTCCTTCAGATTCAACTGCTTGGACAAGGTACCTTTCAAGTGAGCATATGCTGCTTAATGTAGGAAGGCCTCTTGCTAAAAGTAGCCCACTAAGTGCATGTATCGTAACAAATTCATCCCAGCAGCATATGTTCGTACAAACTTAAGAGGCTCAACAAGTTACTTTCCAAGTGAACAAAGGCCATTTCATGAATAATAATTTTCCCAACTGAATACAAATATCCGGTAAGTATGAAGAAGAGAAAATTTTCTCCCCTCCCCCCCATACTTAGTGTAACCAATTTTATGTAAAAACAGGGTGCACAAATCCACATATTCATAACCTATACTGTGCAAAATTTATGAAATGTTGGCCCTCTCTCAGACTAATATGTTAGCCTGATGGAAACATTCGTTCAGAAATTGAACGTCCCGTCAATTGTATCCATCGGCAGGTGACTGCAATTTGATGACAGGCATTTTAGTGACATTCATTGATGATGACCTGTAAAACTGCCTGTCGTCAAGTTAATATCAAACGTGGATGAATATAATTGAAAGCACGTTCAATTTTTATATATACATTCAAGAAACACGTTAGGCTCCCTGAATATTCATGTCCTGATGATTCATCTCACTATTCTTGTGATACAAATAAGCTGTACCAGTGATGCCACGATCGAGACCTATGGGTTGCCATCTGGGCATTCTAGAACCCCAGCTCATTCCCCAAGACCTTGGGTCAAACATCCAGGCATCCTGGAGCACCAAAACCTTGCTGTTCCCCAAGCTCCCAGGTCCAAGAGCTCGGGTCAAATGTCTGAGTGTCTCAGAAGAACAGAGACTGTACCCAAGTCTCTGGTGGTTCTCACCTGGAGCAAACCTTCAGCTCCTGCAGCTGTGGCCCCTACCATGACCCAATTCTTGTCCCTCCAACAACTGTGTCAGTTGCTCCCCTCTCTGGGCCTGACCTGGATCCAGCAGCTGGTGACCCCGCTTCACCCTTTGTTTGAGCCAGGTATCCTGCCTCCCTCCTTTGACAGGCAAGCGCCCAGGGCTTCTCTTCTCCAACACACTTTTGGGGGGACAGATGGCAGACATTGTTCATCCGGTGCAGGACCTTCGAGCCAAGTGCACCAAGACAAAGGCTTTAACTGATTGTGTTTGGTGGCTTTCTTCCTTGTCAACTGCTCCCCTGAAGCATGGCACCCATACCATGCCTACTTGCCCCTCCGGTCTTAGCCATGCCCCCAGTATTGCAAGGGCCCAGGAAACGATTTGGGAAGGGCCGGTAAAGCAAAGAAGTTAGGGAAGCCTCAGGGCTCCAGACTCTTGCCTTCTGGACCACACCGTCTCAGGTTCACCCTCCTCCACTGCAATAGACATCTCCAAGCACCCAGTCAGCAGTTGCCTTTCAACCTTTTGCTCACAATGGGAGTCTATCACAGACGGTTCGTTCATCTGAAATACCCGGAGACATGCCTATTCACTGCCTTTCAGGGAAGACCAGCCTCCGTTATGCCGCAAACTCTAGAGGTTCACATCTCCCACAAAGGAACCCAAAGCATAGGCATTCCTAGAGGTGGTGTTAAAGCTCGGGAGCAAGAATGTCATAGAGTGCCTGGACGATCCCGACTTGCCAGGTTCTACAACCTACTCTTCCGAGTCCCCAAGCAGGATGGAGGCTGGTGTCTGGTCGTAGACCTGTCATCACTGAACCGGTACTTGAATATTCCGTCCTTCAGGATGGAGACTCCACAGTCAGTGGCAGTGGCCCTGTGGCCCCAGGAATGGACAACATCTTGGGACATCAAGGATGCGTTCTTCCATGTAACAATCGTGGTTAATCTAAGTATCTTTGCTGGGCATAATCACGCCAAGTCTACCAGTTCAGGGCGCTTCCATTTGGCCTTGCCACAGCACCTGTGGAATTCACTGGGTTCGCACAGGCAGTAGCTGTGCACCTTCACAAAAGTGCAATCATGTATGTGAATGACCAAGTGATTTGGGCTCTACAGCACCTTGATTTGCTGTGCCACATACAGACCAGTCTGGAACATTGCAATCGTTTAGACCTGATTGTGAATCTCTTAAAGTCCATCAATACACCAGAGTAGATCTTTGTCTTTCTCAGCATCCAGTTCAATCTGGTCGCCTTCATCTGCTGTCCTTCAGAAAACAGGAGTGAGGGACTCCAGCTGATCCTCAAGACATTTCTGGCTCACGAGGTTCACTCCGCCTGGCAGTGAAAAACCCTGATAGGCTCCCTGTCCTCCATGGACTCTGAGGTCACCCTGGGCCACCTACACCATCGTCTCTTGCAGCACTCTCTGCAGGACAGATGGTCAAAGGACCAGGACTACCAAGAGCAGGTACCGGTATACATGAGGTCTGCCTGCACCTCAAGTGGGAGAATGTCATGTCAGGTCAGACATGACACCATTTCAGGCACAACTCACCATGTACATTGACTCATCTTGGTCAGGGTGGGGAGCCCATGTGGAAGGCTGGACAGCACCAGGCCTTAGACTGGTCCCACCACATAAACTGGTTAGAACTGGAGGCGATACGCTTCCAGGACCTAATGGAGCACAAATGCTTTCTCATTATGTGTGAAGAGAAGACTGCGATAGCCTACCTCAACCAGCAGGGTGGGTTGCACTCCCAACAGCTGACAGAGTTAGCTGAACATATCACTCGATGGTGCAGTCTCCAAACATAACGTGCGCATGAATGCAAGGCATGGTCTGGTTCTACAAAATGCCCTGGCTGACCAACTCTTGTGAAGAGGTCAGCCAGTAGGGACGGAGTGGTTGCTCCATCCACGGGTGGTTCAGGCCATGTGGACAAGCTGGGGTACCCCACAAGTGGATCTGTTTGCAACAAGTCCAATCGCAAAATTTCCAGTTTATGTGTCGCCTGTCCTGGATCTCCAGGCCCTAGCAGTGAATGCTCTAACCATGGACTGGAGCAACATTTGGGCTTATGCTTTTCCGCCTCTGCAGATCCTCCCAAGGGGTCTGTACAGGGTTTGGTCCTACAACTACAACCTGGTCTTGGTCGCCCAAGGGCAGATTGGTCCCTGGACCTTCTGGAATTAAGTGTTGAGCCACCACTATGTTTACTGGGATGGCCGAGACTTCTGGTGCAACCATGGATGAGTGTTCTACAGCAACATCAAGTGCTCAACCTTTACTCTAGGCAGTTGTGGCTCATCCACAACAGAGGCTTCTCAGAACCAGCTGCAGACAGAATTGCCAGAGGGGTACTTTGAGACTCTTCTTTAGCAGTTTACTCAGCTCTACAGAAGGTGTTTTAAGATTGGTGCACCAGTCGCAAAATACATCCATGGTCTACGCACATCACAGACTTCTTGCTGTACCAGTGGGAGGTCCTGAGTAAGATATCGAGAACTGTGGAGGAGTTTTAGTCTGCCATCTCCTCAATCCTGGCAAATGTCCTAGATATCCGCTCAGTGAGCTATCCTTTGCTGCCGGTGCTCGTAGTGTCCTTCTATATAGACAGATCGGCCAATGGGCAGATCCTACTACAGTGGGACCTCCCACAGGTCTTAGTCATGTTGAAGAGGTGGTCTTTTGAGTGCCCAGAGGACCCCCCTCGGGTGGACATGGAGTATTGGATGTGGAAAACTTGTTTTCTCTTAACCCTGGCTTCTGGGGACCAAGACCTCGCTTGGGCTTCCTTGTGAAGAACCAACTGCCTTGAGCTAGATCCATATACAGCCTTTATATTAAGGAGTTTTACCATTTGTGCCATGGATATAGCTCTACCCACCGAGGAAAGACCCCTGTGCCTGGTGAGAGCTCTGTGCTGGTATCTCTCATTCCAGAACAGTGCCTGGGGTCAGAGGACCAGCCTTTTCTTGCCCCTGGGTAAGTGCCAAAATGAAATTGTCTGCCAAAACATGATCTCATTGTCAATTATTTTGACTATCCTGAAGGCCTACGTGAACACTTTGGATAGGTCTTCGGCCCTGAAGCAGGTCTCAGCTAGAGCTCATGAGGTGCGAGCTTTTAATGCCACCTGGTGTGCCCTAAGGAACGTCACTGTTATTAATATCCCCTGGACTTGCTACTGGTTATTGCTACTGCTAAGACTTCCACCAAGCACTATCTCCGCGACTTGATCATGGGGGGGGGGGGGGGGGGCGGCATTTATACCTTTGGCAGTGTAGATGCATGACTTTCTGATGCTTGTCCCCTCAGGGCAGCCACCATGTTCCAGTTCCTGGTGCCATCAGGGTTTAGACTTGGATGCAGTCTACATGTTGGCATACCTAGAGTAGGCCTACATCTTGTTTGGGACCTGTATCAGACGGATGTCCCCAGTGTCTGCTAGGCCAAGAGCTGGTGGATCCATTTCAATGGACACTCTCTAGCTTACAGAACCATATGACCAGATCCCCATTGCACACCATGTTTTCCATGATTCACTGGTCTTGCTTCACGGGGGACCTGTTGGCGATCCCATGTTGGACAGTAAGGAGGGTTTCCACGCTTTGGCCAGGATTCTGCTGTTGGCTGTCTCACATCCATGAACCTCCGAGGATGGACAGATGTCACCTCCTCACTCAAATGGATAGTCCCCTCACGCTGTTGGTCCTGATGGTTGTGGGTCAGTGTGTGTGTGCATTACACCCTCCTCTAATGCATTTGTAGATCGGCAATGTTGGTCGGGAGGTAACATTACATAACTAATACAAGACATATTTAGTAATTTGAGCATCAGTGAGTTTACTTAACTCCCAACCACTAGAGAAGCCCGCCCACCTGACTACCTTTACATAGGTAATGTCCACCATTGACCAATCATTGAGGAAGAAGCCCCCCCCCCCCCAAACATGAACTCAGTGGAGATGTCAAGTCTGGAGAACAATTGCGCAAGTACACAACTCAATTGTGTCCTCTGACATGGCCGGAGGTCTTAGTACTAGTAGTTGAGAGGTAAGTATACTAATCAATACTGAAAGTGCTAAAAGGCTCACATTAGGCCAATTTTCAAATTTTGTAATTTTTTGTGGGACCTTTTTTTCAAGGTCATTTAATTCTTAAGAAACGGACACTAAATTCAATCCGCTGACACAGACAAATGGAATGATACCAAATGTATTACAAACGTGTTAATGTGCAAGATTGATGTTGCATCAAATGGATGAACTTGTTGGAAGTTCTGCGGGTCATGGTGGGAATGCTTCTCTGGAAATGAATTTGTGGTGACGGGTAATCAGATTATATGTAGTAAAGTCTTAGGCCCATGGGCCTGTTGTTTTTAAGTCAATTTGAGTACAGGATCTGGTGTACTTTCACCCCGATGTTGGTGTTTCTCCCATCAATGCTTTGCCATACCAGATGTTCAGGACAGGGAAATCTACTTTCCACTCAACAAATTATTTATCTGGTACTTTGGAACTTCCGTCATTAAATTGGCCCTATGTCAAACGTTTTTATTGACCTCACAGGTTAAAGAGAAAACCTTTTGATTCAGAAATGTAGATACAGTGCTCCCTCTTTATAACACCTCTCATTACAAGGCGGTTTTTGATATTTTACTGTGGGTGCCATGGCTCCCATTAAAATATTTATTGCATTACTTCTACATTTAAAGTCCTCTTATAAGGCAGTTTTGCAATAACATGGTATACCCTGTGGACCCCAACATCAGCGTTATAAAGAAGGCGCACTGTAATACCGCACTAGAATGCTACATGTCGCAGTCTTTGCTTGCCTAAGCTACATATTAGGAAGATGTAGCCAGGAGCAAGGCTTCAAATCATTTAAAAAAACAGTGGGTGATCTTACAGTAAATAATAGGTTTTACAGTGGACCCTCTAAAGAAACCCCACCCCATCCCCAGCTTACATTTCCAAGCAGCAAGTATAGCATTTTTAATTTCCTTTGTCTCCCAAGAATGGCCACCCCTCTTATAGGACCACATTTCAGGTGCACTTAGAGCGGCCTTATAACAGGGCGACCACGCTACTAGAAGAATCAAACCAACAAAAAACAACATTGGATGAAATGTTTTATTCCACCACAATCTGTCTGTCATTTTCAGTCTGTTGACTTGTCAGTCAGCAGGGACCATAAAATCCATTTGAATCTGTCATCTGCCTGAAACTTAAACTTTTTTACATTTTTAACTTCTCACAAACCATAGGAGCATAGGACTTGATTTTTGCACTTGGATGTTCCTCGGGTAATTCTTTACCAAGTATGAGATGATGATGCAATCATTTCATTTTTTATGATTTTTTAGTTTACTTTTTGAAAACTTTTTGAAAACATTGAAAATTTCTTCTTCTTCGGACCCACTTGGCCAATTGCTGAATTTTGATATTGCATACAGGGTCAACTGGGGTCATGTGGTTTACATTTTTTAAATTTAAATTTAAATTTAATTTAATTTATTTATTTTAGGTTTTTTGACAAAAAAAATCCAATTTTTTTTTTGTCTCCGGAACTGCAAGGCCAATTGCTTTGATATTGTATATACGGTCACTTGGGATCACATAGTTCACATTTTGGCCCCTGGTGATTCACGGTGATGCTTGCCTGCAGAACATGTCATGCTGTGCTTGCTGGCAGAGCACTCCATGCTCAGCTTGCTTGCCTGACAGCCTACCAATTTTGCAGACCTGCCCTTGCTTTGCCTGCAAAGCAGACCCTCCTTTTTATTCTTTTTTATTATTTTATCTTTACTGTTTTAAGAAGCAGAACAGAATTATTTTGGTTAAAGTTACTACCAATACACCAAAATTCTGGAACTTCTGACTGGGTACCTTTTTTTCCTTTTAAAACCAGAGCGGAACTGATTTTTTGCTTTGTTTGAAAATGAAAACATTTTTTTCTGAGAGCATCAAAACACCTACATTTCATGTTCATCTATGCTCAAATATATACACAGAAGCATGACCCACTGTTCTTAAAGACCAAGTACAGCATTACTTCATCACTGTACTTTCTGAATCGCCTTGAACATCATTAGGGACGCTACCATTGGTGTTCCAAGGGGAAACCTTGTCACACATATAATAGCTGGCTGCCCTTTGACAAAAACTTGTGTCCTACTCTTTATTATTTATCTATGACCCTGCTGTTATTTGTGTAATTTAATTTTTGCTGGGATAGTATGCATACAAGGCCTGCAGATGACACAGCCCTGGCTGTCTGAGCCCCCCCCCCCCCCCCCCCCCCCCCAGGAACTTGGGCCATTAAACACATGTTGGGCTTGCTTATACTTCAGTGACAGAAACAAATTGATTTAATATTCATTTTACCACAAACCATGTGCACTTATGGCATATGATAGCAAATATTTCCATGGCATGACACAATCTAAATCATTTTATACAGTTTACTACAACCCCCATAATATTTAACAGCTAAATAAATCTGCTGAATATTTTATGAATAAAGTTGCAGATAAAATCCATGACGCTTCAGTGCATATCACGACAAAAAATATGAAATGAAAATGGGATTTTCCCCATCCATATAATTAAGTTATGAAAAGCTTCTATAACACAGTTCACAGTACAGACTGGCTGACCACAGACGCGTGTCTTCTCTATGCGCCCAATATTGTACTTTTTAAAATACAGATATATTCTACAGGCTTATCGCAGGCACACAGGCTGTTAACCAGCCTAGTTAACTGCAGATTGTCAACACTTCCTGTCATTGGTGACGCAGGTCAGTCTTTCTGTTGCTCTGGTTACCAAGGTCAGTTTTCCTGCTGCCGTGGATACCGAAGTCAGTCCCCCAAGAGATCTTCATCAAGATTTATATCCTGTAATAAAAAGAGAGTTCACACTAAGACATGTTCACAATACAGCGCATAAAATAATCCTTTGTGTCCTCAGGCCACAAAATCTAAGGCATAAGTCACTTTATTCTACCTTATGCCACGGGATCACTGATGATGATGATGATGATGATGATGATGATGATGATGATGATGATGATGATGATGATGATGATGATGATGATGATGATGAGTATGATGATAACGACGACGATGATGACAGTTAAAAGCCAATGACGGCTGTAATGATGATCTGTGGAAATGAACAGTGCCTCACCAACATTAAAAATAGGAACATTTTCACTTTAGGATTGGTGCTAAATGATGTTCGGGCTCCCACGATACTGGACATAACAATCAGGGCAGCACTCTCACCAGCTGTTATGCAGGCAATTAATTTTCACTATGCCCCTATTCCTGTAAACATTAGTGGTCTTAACCAACATGAAAACCATTCACAACAGTTACTACATTTACACTTGAGCTGCACTCCGGTTAAATTGTTTCCACAGAGCTTTCCACAGAGCTTGCACGAAACAAAGGTATGGAAGCAGGGAAGCAGCAACAGATAAATAAACACAAAACCAAGCAGGCAAGAGCAATGGGGCTTTTATATACAATATAAATGTCAAACTAAACATCTTTCAATGAGATATGTTAGCCTTTTGTAATCATAGGTCCAGGGCCAGCTGCTGTGGGACCATGCAAACCACAATCTTGTGCTGGTATCTGTTGGAAATTATTCTAACTCATTCCATACCACTCCCTGATTTTTCTGTATATTTACATAGATTTAGGACGGCAATTAGATATTTAAATTCTTCATGAAAAGAGCTTTGGTTAAAGTACCAACATGCTTATAGTCCTAAGTCGGTGCCAGAACCACTGACCAAGAGGTGTGACCATAGTATGGAATGAGTTAAATCTGACGGTGTATCCTGCCAGAAAAAGTTATTGATCCTAGTTTCATTGTCCACTGGGTTAGTCACATCATTTTACAATACATTTTTTGTAGAGTCACTATATCCTTTTTGCTAATGTCTATTTTTGCTCAGGTATATAAACAACCAGAAAACAGCCAAGTTTGCTTTCCTACATGTGAATTCAATATGTACAAGTTATCAGCATTGCACAAAAGTCTCCCATAGAAGGCTCTACCATGGCATAGATTTGCTACATCCCACTCCGGAAAAAAACCCATACACACTTTATTGCTTCTAGTTGTTATTTTCCAATGTATGACAAACCTGTATGTATGTACGTATATATATATACACACATACACATACGTGTTTCTGTGTATGTATTTATACGTATATAAATATATATATATATATACACAAATATATATACATATATATATATGCATGCACACATACACACACACACACACACACACACATATATATATATATATATATATATATATATATATATATATATATATATATATATATATTAAAGTACTCTGCATTATACAAGGCATGCCTCTCCTTATCATCCTAATAGAACAGAGATGTCAAGATGTGCATGCTAATTGACACATGTTTTGTAATTACTTTTTCTTCATTTTTCAACACAAAAGTGACATGTTCAATACACATGTACATGCATAGCCTTTGCAAACAGAAATTTACTCCCCTTCACCTCATACCCTTCCATCAAAACTCAACAGAGTTAGTAAAGCATATGTTAGCACACCAAATTTCAGTACATGTTTAGTAGTTCCTCTCTTGACAGACAGTCTCCCTTTTATGACTAGCTGCACTGGTGCAGTCCCTGTGTTTGTATTTCCATGTTAATTGGCCTCCTTTGAGAGACCACCTGTTTTATGTGACCACCTTTGAACCTGCTCCAGGGGTGTCTCCCAATAAAGGGACTACTGTTTGTGTCTCCAAAACACTTCAGGGTGGTGCTCCGGTAGGTGTAAGTAAGCCCCCCACCCCACCCCCACCCCACTATCACATCCTTTAACTTGTACCATAAAAAAAAAAAAAGAACAATCAAATAAGAGGCCCATGGCCTAATGCTCTGCTGGCATCGTGGCTATACTGCACCTGTTCATTTCAAAGTTGCAAGTCCTCAAGTGGCTTCTGAGGATATATAAAGCTTATGTCAATTTAGTGTACAAATGTCCACCAGATGGCACTTCACTCCACATGCAATCACAGCTTATTTATACAATTCCTGTGATGGATATTGTTGCATGTGCCGAGATAAGAATGAGTGAGTCCTTAACTTTATATCCTCTGTGACCTTTGGATAGAACATCAAGGTCACCCAGATTATGTAATACAAGAGACCCATAGGCCTGGTGCTGTGCTGACATTGCAATTGATGTCCAAGCTACACCCTGCCATTACAAAATCACCTCCTTCAACTTTACAGGCATGGTGACCTGACAAAAATACATCAAGGTCACTGGCATTACATAACTTTCTACCTTTGGCCAAACTCTATATATCTTATAAATTGGGCAAGTCTAATCCAATTAGTTTTCATTTCATTTTAGTATCATTGGCAACTTAGACTTTGACCTGCCCCCACAATCCCATCCAATTTGGTGAAGATCCACCAAACATTAAAGATGCTAGAGTATTTACAAGATGTCCATATTTTGACCTATATATTGCATAGTATTGTAGGTGACACCACCAATATCGAAACAAACCTAGATTTTTATACACCCTATAAGTCCTGAAAGTTATATTGGGCAAACTTGAAAACTGTGGACGGTATTGCCGTTACAAGATTTTCACATTTTGACCGGTATATTACATAATACTATAGGTGGCGCCACCAACATTAGTGTCGAAACATTAACATTATAAGGGCCTATCTAAAAAAAATGTGGGGTGCACAGCCTTCACAAGATGACCCCTGTATTCAAACTGTCCATTTGACTTTGACCTTCAACTCGGATAAAAAAATTGTTACTGTTCAAAATATGGGCCCCACATCCAGCTTTCCAGTCTGTTTGTTCAAATGGGTGATAACTTTTCAAGTTATTGATGAAAAACAATAAACTTGGACAAGTGCCAAACTCCATAATTAATGGGTCACAGTGACCCAAAAAGGTCACCAATTACAGTTTTATGTATTATGTAATCAAGTGCAATTTTGATCTGGAGGCTCAATCTCTTTGCCATTGATGTCCAAGCTACAGGCATGGTGACCTCACAAAAATTGGTCAAGGTCATTGATATTACATAACATTCTACCTTTGGCCATGGTCTATACATCCTGTAAATTTGGCGAGTCACATACAATTATTTGTCCAAGCATGGAATTTTACATCTTAAAACACATTTTGGCTCATAATTTCAATGAAATTATAGTTGGCCCCACTAGTGTCACTAGCAACTTAGACTCTCACCTCCCCCACGATCCCACCAAATTTGAAGATCTGCCAAAAATTAAAGATGCTAAAGGGTTCACAGGGTTTTCACATTTTGACCCTTATATTACATAATATTGTAGGTGGCTGCACCAATATCGAAATGGACCTAAATTTTCATACACCCAACAAGTCCTGAAAGTTATACTGGGCCAACTTGAAAACTGTGAATGGTATCGCACTAACAAGCAAAAGTTTAAAGAGGGACGAACGGAAGAACATGAGCGGTCACATAAGCTCTGCAAACTTTGCTCAACAGAGCTAAAACCCCCCAAAGCATTATCCTTTGTACATGGTTTTTCCAAGGACACATGCTTCAGCAGTTCCCAAGCAAATCATGCTATCCCACAGGTCTTTGCACTGCCCGCCAAGTCATGCTTTACTTGAATCTGGAGCATGACTTGTCAGGCAATGCAAAAATTATTCACTTCACCAGACAGTCCAACCCCAAGCACCATCACAGAGGCAGAATCTCCCTCTGGCACCAGTAAGCATGCTGGACATTAGGGCCCGCACAGCAACTCAGCAGAGAACAATTTCAGGAGGGGACCGGGCCCTTCTGGTAAGAAAACTTTGCAAAAAATAAAGTTGAACAGGTACTTTCTGATGCATTTTCCCCCTATCTCACTGCTATTATATTCTCAACACATATTTTTTTTTTTCATTTAGCTGGGGAAAAAAAAATCTCTAAATAGGAGAATGGGAGAATTTTGAAACAAGGGAGCTGTGTGAGCCGCCCGTTCTCAGCTGACATTGACATTCAAACCCAAAATAAGTCCCACCCTGGTCTAGTGGCTCACAGAAGCCTTCCTAAACCAGTTGCAAAGCAATTGGCCAAGCAGTTTCTCAGGAGATGACTTAAAAACTTTACCAGAGACAAAACAAACAACAGGATTATGACGATCTTGTGCTCTACTAGTGGCCACAAATTTAATATTGCCAAAAAGAAGTTAAACCTTTCCAGGCCACCAAACAAAAAAAAAAACAAAAAAAAAAAAAAAACCACCACAAGAAACAACACAGGTACTTTCCTATAATTGTTTAATGGTAACCATGGGCCTCAGATCCAATACCAAGATAAAGTTCAATGTGTGTGATTTGCTGAGTCAGCAAAAAGTTTGAATTCTACTGAACATTATATAGGAATCCCCTGTCAGAGAATGCATTATTGTTGCACCACAATCAGCCCCTTAACCTTATATTTTCAACACATTAAAAAAAAAAAAAAAAAATAGGTGGGGAAAAAGATTCGCTAACCAGGAGAATGGGACAATTTTGAAACAATGGGGCTGTATGAGCAGCCTGTGTGTGTCCTCAGCTGACCTTGACATTCAACCCATAATTAGTACGTCCCATTCTAGTCTGGGAGATCAGGATTTTGGAGAGTATAAAACTTGGGAGTTCTATTGCGATCTGCATTGACTAACATGACAATCAATAGCAATGCATGCATAAACTGACACATGTCCAAATTGAAAAATTCCTTAAAAAATTAGGGATCCAGAGCGACACCACCTAACTGACAAATTGATTGATCCACCCATAACCTACATTCCCACTCTGTTTTAGAACAATCTGAGTGACGGTTTTGGAGATGTCTAAAGTGGAAACAACACATGAAATTCATTAAAATATTGATAAAAATTTGCAGCACCATCTGTTGAACAAAGTATGGTCTAAGGGTTCCCAGAAGTGTACCTATCCAATTTTCAAGCAATTGGCTGAGTAGTTTTGGAGAGAAGATTTTGCCAAAAAAATTACACAAGAAAATTAATAAAAAATAAGAAAATCACTGGAGCATAACCAGTTGAATAAACTCGGTAGGGACCCACCTGGGGTACACCCCCCACCAAGCTTCAAGTGAACCTGGTTGACAGTTTTTGAGAAGAAGTCTAAAATGTGCATTTCCATTGCAACCCCCAATGACCAACAGGGTAATCAATGGGAATGCAAGCATTAACTGACAGGTACCCAAACTGAAAAATATATTACAACTCAAGGATTCAGAGTACCAGAACCTGGTGATAACTTTTGTTTACCCCTCCCAAAGGCTATAATAATCAACCAAGTTTCAGAACAATCTGAGTTAGTGTTTTGGAGAAGAAGTTTGCAAAAATGGAAAACAAACAAAAATTATTTAAAAAATAGAAATAAATCGCAGCACTATCTGTTGAAAAAATTAAGACCTGGTGGTCCCCAGAAGTGCCCCTGCACAATTTCAAAGAATTAGCAGAGTGGTTTGCTCAGCATTTTGGAAGACTGTTGAAAAGATTTTGCCCAAACACATCCACGCAAACACAAAACAAGAAGCCCAGGGGCCTCATGCTCTGCTGACCACGATTCCCCTGAAAATCATTTTCTGAAATGTATTCAATCCATGAACTTGAAAAATTTATCAAGGTTAGCAATATTATGCAGTATCAAACTTCCACATGATACACTACTGAGCAAAAGTTTACAGACAGACAGACATGAGCAGTCACATAAGCTCCGCGACCTTACGTCTGCAGAGCTAACAAGACAATAGAAGGTACTGACTTTGCAGCAGAAAGTAAAATATTTCCAGGGGAAGCATTTTTGCCTCTGAAGGAGAAAACTGGTCTGGTAATATGATTGTATGTATACAAGACACTATACTCTAATAGGAGGGGGGGGGGGATGGGGCTCAGATGGGATCACATATCAGTGACCTTGGCCATGTTTCAAGGTTACGGCCAAGTCTAACAACTCCAAATAAAAGTATGCATGTCATTTCCTATTCAGGTCTAACAGTTTTTAGGATCCCAAATGCCCATCCCTTAAGACATGAGCCAATATTGTGCCTCTGACCTTGCCCTGACCTTTCAAGGTCACTAACAGTCAAAACAACGCTAAGAGAAATTCTAGACATGCTATTCCACTGATGTTTAACAGTAACCATGGATCTAGGGTTCATCAGTGCCAAGACATAAGCCAAGATATCAGATTTGCTGAATATCCTTTCAACCTGATGTATGACCCTGAAATGAGGTCAAGGTCACTCTTGCCCTGTATTATCTAAAACACTCCTTACAGGAAAAACATGTCGGAATTTTTTAGAAGCTGTTCAATTATAAAATTTTCACGGGGACTCTGGACTTAATGTTGATCCCCGTGACCTTGAAACACGACCAGGGTCACTGTTACACAGTCCCATCTAAGGGATTTCCAAAAAGGGTTCCACAAATCCAGTTTACTTGAAATAGCTCATCTTGTCTTAAATTACCATGACGAGAATGAATATGCCACAAAACTGACAAATTGGACCTTTGAAATTAACAAAAGTCGACCCCTGTGACCTTGAGCCAGGGTCCTGTACGCTGGTATGCATATCCCATCCAACCTCACCATGAGAAGGTTTGGCATCATACATTTGCTTGAGGTAGCTCAACTTATTCATAAATTATCATGATGCCATAAAACTGACAATGCAGACCCCAGAGACCTGGAAAGAAGGTCAAGGTTGCTAATATGCGATCCCATCCAAGCTTTTCACAGGAAAGCTATACATACATAATTTTGTGTAGGTAGCTCTTTGCATTTTTAGCTCAGCTGAATTGTCAGTCAGCTGAGCTTATACGATGGGTAGGGATCCGTTGTCTGTTCACGTTTCACATTTTTTACTTCTCCAAAACCACAGACCATACTTACTTCAAACTTGGTGTGGATATAATGTGGGTGGGTACCTCCCAATTTTGTTCAAACAGTCACCCTCCAGTAATTTTTAGATTTTCAAAGATTTTTTGCCTTGATCTTGATTTTTTAACAAAAACAAAAAAAATTACTGCAGCATGACCATTTGAACAAACTGGGTACACAATCACCCAATACAGATCTATAGCCACCGAGGTTGCAGAGGATCTGGCCGATGGTTTTGGAGCCATTTGGAAAAGTCAAGCATGAAAATTGTGGATGCTGGCAGACGAATGATGGACGATGAACAAAGACCCACCACACATGCTCAGCTGACTGACCAGTCGGCTCACGTCAGTCAACTCAGCTAAAAAAAATGCTGTTCTCAGCTGATTTCTTTTGAACATGCCGGAAATGTAAAATGTAAGTGGTATGCAATGCACTGAATCTGAGGATGGGTTATGGATCCAAGCTTGTGCAATGTATAACACGTGACTCACTTACTTATTCCCAGTCATCGAGGTCATCATCGCCTTCTAATTCCTGAAAGAGGGACCAGGCTTTAGTCAAAGTCCTTCAATCACACCCACCTACTGATGTACAACTTGTTCTTGAATCTACAGGAAGTGTCTTATGGATTTTTTTTTTTTTTTGTGCTTACAGTAAAGTTGTTAAAATTCAAAAGCTTCCAGATGATCATGCTTGGCTATTTTGAGAGAGTTCAACATTTTTTCATCTTTCTGTGATATTTTGCATAGTTTTATTCATTTTGTTGCTGGTGGTCCCTCTAATTTTCATTGATGATACATTAAGTCACATCTAAGTTCAAATACCTTGTCATACTCCACAAAAATATTAACAACTTAAGCTGAACAAGAGGGCTGTGTGAACAGCCCATCCTCAGATGACCTTGACATTCAATCTATAATAAGTCCCTGCCTGGTCTTGGGGTACCCAGAAGTGCTTATGTAAAATATTAAAGAAATTGTCCAAGCATTTTTACATTAAAAATAAAACAAAAATGAAAATTTTATTCCCCCTGCCCCCCCCCCCCCCCCAAAAAAAAATTGACCCGCCCAAAAAAACATAAAAACACAAAAATCAATGGAGCATAACCATTATAAACATTGACCGACCAGGTCACTCAAAGTCAAAATTAACTATGCTAAAAGAAACCCCACACGTACACTCTTGTTATGTTTAATACAGTAGCTATGGGCCTAGAACTTGACATTACCAAAATATAAGCCAGTATGTTAGTTTAAACTTCAAGCTCACTCAAGCTCAAAATTAACAACAAGCACAAAAAAAAAAAAAAAAAAAAAATCCATTATGTACTTACTATTTATTTTTCATAGTAAGCATGGGTCAACCATCCACGATGACCTATATGTAAGCCAATATGTTAGATTTGCTGAGTCAGCAAAAAGCTTGAATTCCACTGTACACCATATACACATCCCCTGTCAGCGAATGGATGATCATTATCATCATCTCCTTCACAATTTTGGAGAAGGTCCACCTAGGCAAAATCTTTGTGAAAAAGACAAGTATTCTATAAAACAGTTTTGACAACACATGTATTGCAATACATGCACTGTACTGCCACAAGTACTTCTACCTACACAGCTGCAGCAGATCATGACACATGGTCCCAAAGTTTGATATCCCATAATTTCATCGAAACTTAACTTAGTCCCATTATTTTCACAAACTTCCATCATCTTTAGTCAGATTATATTTTGGTAAAATTTTATGCCATTCTGTTTGACCCTTCTGTTTTTGAAGTGAAAAACAACCTCAACCCGCAAAAATTTATAAAAAATAGAAAATCACAGTGCCAGCTGGACACCAAAATGTGAACGAAGGGACCCCAGGTGACTCTGTATGAAATATCAAAGTAACTGGTCAAGTAGCTTCTAAGAAGAAAAAAATTCTCACTTTTTATGAAATATTAAATCACCAAATTTACAAAAATCATTGCATTATTATCTCCTTTTTGAAAACTTGGAAACTGACCACCAAAGGAACATCCGTGCGCAAAATCACAACATTCCATGTAACAGTTTTTGAGAAGTTGCAAATGTAATAATGTCTAACAGGCAGATGGACAGACAGATGATGGATGCAAACAGCTTTCTTATGCTTTGCTGACTGATAAGTCAGCACAGCTAAAAACAGAAATTGCAGCAATACCTGATGAGAGCAAATGAAGGTCTAGGGTCCCAAAATGTGTCCTTATGCAATTTTGAAGCAATTGGCCAGACTGATTTGGAGAAGATTTAACAAGATTTTTCCTAGAAATGAACAGAAAAATTAAATAAAAAACCACTAAGATAACTGGACATGATTATTTGAATAAACTTGCTAGATACCCACCCAAGGTAGATTCCTGTCAAGTTTGAAGAGGATCTGGCCAACAAGTTTGCAGAAGTCAAAAAGGTCAATTGTGGATGGTCGATGACGGACAGACAGAGGGCAGGCACACAGACCACATGACCTCAGGTGACTGACAAGTATGCTGAGGTAAAAACTAAAGAGATTATT
This sequence comes from Hermodice carunculata, assembly GCA_964020975.1. Classification (NCBI taxonomy): domain Eukaryota; kingdom Metazoa; phylum Annelida; class Polychaeta; order Eunicida; family Amphinomidae; genus Hermodice; species Hermodice carunculata. Next base: position 75,393,368 of record OZ026626.1, on the reverse strand, counting down.
TCCAATCCTTTAGGAAAATGGACAAAAGAGGAGCCTACAGCCTTTGCATTGGATTCCCAGATGCAGCCTTCCCAGAAGAATAAACTAAGTCTCTTCCAGTGAATCATGGCTTACTCAGAATAGCATAATCACCAAATTCTTATCCATAGCAAGGACTGGACATCAGATTTTGAAAAAATAGCTGTACTTCATGCAAACTGAGCTAAAAATAGTTTATGAAGGTAAAAGTAATAATGAGTACAATGGATGCACTTGCTTCACGAATGATAGGGTTTGAAAGGCACCAAGGCAATACAGAATGGGCACCATAGTACCCTCAGCACTTGGTGTCAATTCTAAGCCCTGGTACAGTGCATATGTACATACATGTATGTAAGTTTAGGTATATATGTATATATGGGGGGGGGAGGGATTACCCCACCTGAGTTCTTTGAAGGAGGCTTAATCAGACCCAAGTCATCCATTTTAGAATTAAATGTAATTGAGAAGTGCTGCTGCCACCAGGTGGCTAATTGAATGATAATTATATGCATAGGGCAGGCTAGTATACATAATCTCTTATCAGCTTAAGATGCAGGTAACACCTCAACCAATGGTAGCTTGGCCAGCAGGCCTGGCTCTTAGAGTTCAAAGAAAAGCTAATTATCACATGATCATTGTAGAATGACATCACAGCTAAAGAGCCCACCCAGGAGGTAAACAGTGGCCCACTTTTCCAGCCCAGTTCCTATTACCTTTAAACTAGTGATAAAAATGACTAACCAGAGGACCAAGATGGTCCTGTGCTCTGTAACAATCAGTAGGGGACTCACAACTGATCAAAACAACATGTCTGAGAGTTTCACACTTGTAGTTTCAACATATTGGAAGCCATCTGTTCCAGACCAAGCACAAAAAGTTTACAAAGCTAAGGTGGTTCTGCGACATTGGAAGCTAGGTCAAGGTCACCCGTCTTCAAACTCACCCTAGCCCTTATAGAAGGCCATAAACCTGTGTACTAACAAGTACTACCTCAAACACTTCTCGAGTTATTGCGCAGAAACTGTAATGTAACGATCAACCAGCAAAGTGGCTCTGTGACCTTGGGAATCGGGTGAAGGTCACCCTTTTTCAAACTTAATCAAGTCCTTATGCAGGAACACAAACCTAAGCAATATGAAAGTTGCAAATGCAAAAAAATATGCATCATGCAAAAACTAAATTTAGCAAAGTGGCTCTTGGACTTTGGGAAAAATGAACATGAATTCATCAAAATGTATACATACTGAAGTGTCAATATTTTCATCTATTTTCATATTCTCGAGATCCAGCTCTAGTTCTTTCTCCAGGTCTGCAACCTTCTGTGCTGTGTCAGACATTGTGTCACTCGAAACAGTCGAATGGGGTTCTTTAGCTGCTTTCGCGCCCTGAAAGTAGGTAGAAAAAAAGGACTGTGACAATCAGCGCTCAGCTGGCCTTGCAAGCAAAGATTGAAGTGGTCCTGCCACCTTCAGAAATGTATTAAGGTCACCAATGTTTACCACCATCATCCCGGTTTGCAGTAAATATAAAGACCGGTTTTCACCCTTGACATGACGTACTGTAAGCAGTGTTCTACACTTTCTTTAAAACAAATGCCCTGTCTGCAGGGCAAGCACATTTCAAAATCCACTTGTCCGAATATCACTTGATACAACAAGCATGGTAGTTTTTCATCCATCCACAGGAAAAGGCCTAGATGAACCACTTGTTGCTTGCAAATTTGCAAAAATATGTCAATTTTCACCACAATTCTAGCAACAACTGTTAACAATGAAACTGGCAAAACAGCAAAAAAAAAAACAAAAACAAAAAAAAAAAAAAACATTGAAAAGTAAACTATTTGCATGAGGTGACTTATAATGAAAAACACTGTGTAATATCTGGGAGTCGCTGTCCCAGGTAAACTTAATTAAGATTAATGGTTGCATTGGTAATGTATGGAGATTAACTTCAGTTGCTTCATAGTCGTTTTCCACTTTTAACAAAATGAAGGATGATGTCACAGCCTGATGGAAAAGTTGAGCTTGGCACATTTTTTTGTGCATCTTGCTAACATCCCATTACGTCAAGGGTGCAAACATTCTTTATGACATGTGAGGAATATTTCTCTAAATTTCAACCTATAAAATTAACAAATTCAAATGTTTGCTCCTCTTACTATTAGTGCAGCAATTTCCACGAGAAGTAGATCTAATTGGTTACAGGAAATAATGTTGTTTACATTGTGTAATGGCCAGAAATGAAAAAATGTAAGGAAGATGAACATAGATACATGGGAAACTTCACAGGATATTTGTGTGTTTATCTTACGTCACATTATGGCAAGGGTGGAAACCAGCCTTAAGTTTTAACTTGTACAGTTTACAAGTTATTTTTACTAACTACTCAATGATGTGGATTTACATCACTAAGTTAACTACATTACATTCAAACTTAACACAAACAGCACACAGGATACATATATTTTACATCTCTTTTCAAAATACTCATGTATAGCTACTGTCTGATTGAATGACTGCAGTTTCTATGTATTCATATCACTACCAAACTCAAAAGCCTTGGAAAGTGCCAACTTTCATTGGAAGATCCTGTTCCCACTGGAAATTCCATCTAATAGGCTGATAAAGTCATGGGAAAGACTTGGAAAAACCTACAAGAAAACACATTCAAGTTTGGGTCTGAAAGCTACCTGGAACAACCTGAGAAAGTCCTTGTATATTCATAAATTCCCAGTTTCAGCTGTTCATGTGGCAGCCTTGAACAACTGAGAAAGTAAGTGATATTCCCAGTCATTCCCAGTTTCTTTTGTTTACAAGAGTCAATTAGTATACATGTGCAGATTCCTTCAAGAAACTATGAAAGGACTTGGTATGGGGAGGTATTCCAAGCTTTTGATCTCCAGGGGGCCTTCTCAGTTATCATTCATTATCTCTCAGACTAGACATGGAAGTGCAAGATTGACAGCTGTAACCCCTGATCTGCCTTCAATTAGCAGTGACCAATCAGCATGCTGCATGTTCCAGCAGGCACTATTTACTGGTATCATTGGGGACGCATCAGTCTAATCATGCACGGTGTTTGGTCCTGTACTCAAAATGATATGTTACTGATCACTTTATCAACTGAGTGATATAAACTCAAAGTTATGATATGATAACTTTATTTGGAATTCACTGTCATCACATCCTATGGGCAAGCTACTAATTAATGGTAAAAATCTTGTGATTCCCATGCCCTTACTGGGATGTGCATACCTGTTCTCAATTTTTTGACTGGAACTTAAAACATAGGAAATGCTTAAACTATAATTTCAGAAGTCAACCAGGAAGACATGAGAAAGGTAGTTATGTTAACAGCCATTCCCAGTTGTTGTTGTTTACAAGTGCTCATAAGTACTTAATGAAGTTATGAAAAAACGTGGTATAGGAGTATATTCCAAGCCCTGAATCTCGGGGGGGGGGGGGGGGGGTAGGGAGGGTAGCCTCAGTGTTGTTCATTATCTATTTGTCTGGACTCTGAAGTATTTATAAGAAACCTGGTCCTGGTCTGCTTTTAAGCAAATAAATACTTTTGCAGCAACAAAGCGCATATTTTTGTTACACTGTCATGATAGGGTAACTTCTGCAACTGTACCTTGTGCCCCCAAATTTTAGGGTCTGCTTCATAGGCAAGTAAGAAGCATAAGATAAACTAGAAAAGAAGATTTGCTTGACAGCAAATCTGTCTGGGTGCCTTCAAAATGAGAACAGTTTGAAATGCTTTACTTTGCCATTGTTCAACATAAACTATATTTTGTGTATTACGCTAATTTCCATAAATTAGAATGCTACAACTTTGGTCCTTGGTTTACTGGATGTGGCCATGTCACAAACTTATAAAGTGAAGTTTGAATGACACTACTATCTGTAATAGTTTTGAAGTGATTTAAGACTTTAATTTTGTGCATTTGCATAAGTTAAAAGCCTGCAACTTTGGTTTATGGTTCATTGGATGCGGTTATGTCATATACCTACAAATATAAGTTGGAATGGCACCGCTATGTATAATAGTTTTGAAGTTATTCAAAGATTTAAATTTCTTGTATGCATCTTATTTGCATAAATTAAAATTGTACAATTGTGGGTCATTTTTCATTGGATGCAGCTATGTCACAAACCCATAAATTTAAATTTTGCATATTCACCTAATTTTTGCAAAAATTAAAATCCTGCAACTTTGGTTCATAGTTCATTGGATGCCTCTATTGAAAAAGAAAGAAAATGAAAGAAAAAGAAAGAAAGAAAGAAAGAAAGAAAGAAAGAAAGAAAGAAAGAAAGAAAGAAAGAAAGAAAGAAAGAAAGAAAGAAAGAAAGAAAGAAAGAAAGAAAGAAAGAAAGAAAGAAAGAAAGAAAGAAAGAAAGAAAGAAAGAAAAGAGAAAGAAAGAATTCTAGGAAAAACAAAATGTTTGCGTTGGCACCCAAACTTAATGAAAACACTTGACATGTTTAAAGATATGTGGGTTTGATACCCTGATGGGGATTCTGTTTCACTGAACACATGAATAGACTAGCACGCATGTTATTTAAGTGTATTTAAACACAATTTATGTCACAGACATCCAAGGCTGGCTATTCTAATCTTTCCCTGCGAAGAGCAACCCAGCAAACCTTCATCTTTTCTCAATTTTTAACAGTACAAGCCTCCTGTCGTGTAATGTGACAGAAATTGCAAAGTTATTTCTGATCAATATAACACAACACAGCGGAAAATAGAGGGTGCAAACCAGCAGCATATGCAAAACAAAAAGAGTTTATACCCTTTTCATTGATCTTTTGTTATTTCGTTATAATGTTAATGTAACAAAAATGATTGTGACAGAAATGACTTGGTTGCATTTACCAATGTTCTGTAGATTTAAATCCGTAATATCAAATTGCTCTTTTTTCCCCATCATATCTAAAATATTTTGCCTCAAACATATATACTCTAAAATATAAATGCCACATGAAACTGAGATCTTGTCAGACACCCAAATGCACTCTGCGTAGGGTGCTTATATCCATGACTATGGATACTGATATTTGTATATTCTTGCTCAAAACTTGAAATGTAAAGGAAATGGTGATGTGCAATTATGACAGACAAAATATTTCAAGGATAAATATTCAGCAGATTTTCATAAATTCCACATTTTCGTTTCATTTAGTACACAAATTTACACACACATATTTATGGCTGCCTAGTATTTTTCATTCAGAGAGATTAGGAAAACATTTGCTGTGTAAATCATACGTTACAGTAACAGCAGCAGATATGGCAAATTTCAAGCATATGCCCTTTTAATTGGTAGTCGGTACTAAAGTGGACAATTCATACGCTCAGAATTGAATTTTTAGTGAAAATACTAATCACATGTACTTTATTTCTGACGAAAAGACACGAATTTGATGCTTTTCTGTCGATTCACACACACACATAAAATACATTTATACATAAAGTACACACAACACACACACACATCTGTCCCAAGTTGAGAAAAATTCCCACTAGGGTAGGTCAGAGGTCTCTGAAAACAGGTGGTCTGTGATTAGAGGTAAAATATAATAGTACCTGCAATTGCCCTTTTTTTGTCTTTTTTTTTTTTTTTTTTGCAAGTGAAGACCACCCCATTGGCCAGGCAAAAGTGGTCACAAACACCAGGTGGTGTCAAACTTAATTAATAAAGAATATAAAATTCAGTGTCCAAGAAGTGTGGTTGTAAAAGGCAGGTTCATGTGGTCGCTCATGGCAGCAGTTTTAAACTGCAGTTCCCACTAGTACTGTAACATGGAAGTAAGGACACAAAATCTTTAACAATACTGGTCTTCAAAAGATATGCAGGCTCTTTGTGGAAGTGGTTCATGTACATGTACATACAATTACATATGTGAACACATCAAAATCTGTAAGAGTGTGCACTTCCCCAACATAAGCACCTGTCTTTGGAGGGCACTTTTCTTTGGTCATTTGTTTTCTATATGTATTATATTTTTTATGTTAAAGGACCCTCTGCTAAGTGGGCATCTGTCTTATGTGGGCAGTGAACACTAATTACTATCAGAAAGCTGTTTTTGAAACAACAATCAAAACTTAAAAGTTTTGCTTCATATCTTCATGCATGGATGTGCACAGGGTAGGGTTGGTGCATTGCCCCCTCCAACTGGCTGGGTCAGTGTGGCGTCAAACCACTGGTAAGTCCGTGGGAATGCACCCTTGGCCCTTATCCATGCTAATCTTACTGGTATCAGGTTGCCTGCGGGGCTTCTGAATCACCAAAGCTGTTGGATCCTTTAGCAGAGAAGGGAGTGCTGGCTGCATGAGCCTGCCTGTACTGCTAATCAATGAATGCAGTAAGGCCCATCAGGCAGGGCAGAAACCATGCCAACACTGCCTGAGCAACTTGGGAACTCCACTACTGTACTGACCATACAGCAGCTGTGCAAACATCAACACTCTGCCCCCATTGAGAAACTTGCTGGGTTGGTAGAGTGGTAAGCAGGCCTCCATGGCTGTGTGCCTTACGAAACACAGACTGCCTCCACTGACGGATACCACAGTGCCAGGACATTACCTTCTTCTGCCACTCACCCACCCCACCCCCACTCTTACTCTTTACACATATGAGAAGGGGTAAACTTGTATCTTCAGGTCAGGAACCCAACACTATTATTATGAGGAGGGGCAATTTTGCAAAATTCAATTCTTTCATGAACATTAAACAAGAATTTGACAAAATCACATACATGCAAAATTAATAGTGTTTACAATATTTAAGTCTTGTAACAATAATGTACTATGACTGAAATCCAGTCACATTACCTATACTCAGCAACATAAGGCAATTTATGATCAATTGCAGGTCTAGACATCCTGTGATGGACACATTTTGGGATTGGGGGGGGGGGGGTGTTTTCTATAAATTTAAAAATCAACTTCAAAGTTCTGTCAAACACATGCACTCCATCTCCTCATGAGATCTGAAAAATATGTGTTTGAGCAGATGTGAAATAGAGAGTTGTTAAAAACAAGGTACTGTACCCTGTGGGTCCAGATGGATCCAACAGTATACCATGTTTTCCAATTGCAGTTGTGTCATTAATTACACAAGGCCAGATTTCACTTTTAGTGAGTCTTGTATTTCTTATAGAATGAAAGTCATCAGTAGCAGCCTAAACATAATCTAGTAAGACTTGATATTTGATTGAAGTATTTCATAGATCATGGCTGGAATTTAAAAGGTAAAAATGAAAATAAAAAGCGCATGTGCATAATGTGATTCATGGATTTTTTAATGTGTGCCTTTTGTTATGATTCTCAATTCTGTCCCTGCAGAAAATGATTCTCCTTGTTTGACACTAAATTTTTATCCAGCCATAACTGTCAATTTTCATCCAATTTTAATGATATTGGACTCAAACTGTATGCATTGCTACACTAAACATTTTTGTAATATTATGTAACCTCCAAAGGTCAAGGTGATTTGGCCCTTTGAAATTTTCATCTAGCCATAACTTTGTCAATTTTCATCTGATTTAGTTCATGTTGGACTTAATATTGTAACACTGTACATTTTTGCAATATACATGTTGCCTCTAAAGCAGGGATGCCAACATTCAAAGTGTCATTTAAGGGACAAATAGTCAAGTCCATCAGGGACTCAAATAATTAACAAAGAAAGTAGCAGCAAGTACTCCATTTTGAAGAGGGACACACACTGTAAATTGGTGAAAAATTCAGCTAATTTCTGGGATTGCCCTTGATGATGAGGAACAGTTGGCATCTCTGCTAAAGGTCAAAAGTCCAGGTCATTTGGGCCTTTGTATTTTCATTTTGCTATAACATGGTCAATTTTCATCCAATATCAGTCATGTTGGCTCAAATTGTAGGTATTGCAACACTGCACATGTTCGTAATTTACATGTGACCTCTAAAGGTAAAAGTTCATGGTCATTTGGACTTTGAAATTTCCATGTAGCCATAAGCATAATGGAATGTGAAGTCCCAAAGGACAAAAGCTGTAGCATTTAATATTTACAACTTTTGAAGGCACACAGACAGATTTGCTTTGAAGCTAATGTTTTCTAGTTTTGTACTTTATGTGAATGAAAAAAGGCTGGTATAAAAAGGCACTTTGGGTTCCCTAAAAATTTATAAGCTAGATTAATATAAGTACATGTAAAGTGCTTGCATTTTTTTCAGCATATTTGCTGTATCTGTGTCATAAACAAAATACATTTTGCCAAAGAGCCCACTGTACAGCAAACCATTTCCTGGTAAAGATTAGCACCCAACCCACCATGTCAGTGCAACAACTTTACAAAAACGCAATCTTGTCTGTCCATTCTGACCATCCACAGGGTCCCTGCAAGGCAGGATATAAATACTGTAAATTGCTTTATTTTCACCTGTGATAATTTTCACTGTTTTTGTATTTTTGACATGTCACTGTTTTGGATATAATTCCTACTCAAACAATGATAAAATACCATTTCACTGGGGGGGGGGGGGGGGGGTGTTCACGGTTTTGTGCCATCAGCGAAATAAGAGAAAATAAGGGTGCAGCAAACTTAAAGCAATTTACAGTAATCAGAGAGACAAGTGTAATAAGATCCAAAATGTTGGGCATAGCTGTTTTCTTAATGTTCTGTCCTGCACACAGAAACTACCAAAGCTTACTGGGATCAATTATCATCTCAGTACCCATGACAAGCCTGATAAGACCACCAGTGCATCAACCACTGGTCCATGCTGTGAACACCTGCCATTATATGGGTGTATTTGAAATTTGAAGTCACAAATTTCTTGCTAAAAAGTTTGTACTTACACCCATGGGAAGTCTATTTATGAAACTGATAACAGGGATGGGGCTGAGTTATTGGTACATCATTTTATTTTGTTCTGTCCCGAAATTCCAGTATGTTAAATCCATACAGTGGTCACTCTCTTGAGAGACCACTCCAATGAGAGGCAACCTGTCTTGAAAGACCACTTTTCAGGACACTTTGCTCAGTAGTATTCATATTATATATACTTCTCATGAAGGATCACTGTCTTGAGAGACCACAATTTGGTCATCCCCAAAGGTGGACTTTCAAGATAGGTTTTACTGTACTGCTACCCCCACTAAGCACATGACATGCTTTTATAAGACTGCCAAAGCTGTTAAATATAATTTGCATTCTACCTGGACATTAATTTCCCAGTATCTTGAGAAGCTAGTAAAATGTAGGCTAGACTCTGTCTTCAGAGAGAACTTCACATGATGTTCCCAGCAACGTTAAAACAAATGCTGTTTACAGGAAGCAAGAATTTTCTATAATAGTGGCCAGTACAAAGTACAAAAGAACAAAAGGGCTTCCTGCATGTTTGTATGGGTAATAAAATGCCCCAGTGCACCAGTACTGCAATACCCTTTAATACCCTCCTCCCATTTTCCAGGATGGAAATATTGAGATAGCAGTACCTGTTACTAAATATCATGCTTAAATGAAGGTAAAATGTGGTCTTATGAGGGGTACATGTACAAGTTACCAAAAAAGTACCAGGTAAAGTCTGTGAAAAAGTGGTCTTAAATGGCTAGTGGTCTCTCATTGGGGTGGTCATTAGCAACAGGTACTACTGCACTGCAAGTTAATTGTACATTATTATCCAATCAAAATGAAACATGTTTCATGCTATTGTCCTGTTAGATAGTTCAATTGGACTGCGCCAATTGGACTGTACAGTTAAACCAAAAAAAGTACATTTTGATGACACCTTAGGGAATATTTTTTGGTATATACACAACAACAATGGTCACCCTTGTTAACCTAGAGAATATCAAATTTCTACTTCGGTTTTTTTGTTGGGTTTATTTTTGTTTTTGTTTTTGTTTTTGTTTTTGCAATGTTCAGGTACAGATCTGGACCCAGTTCCTAGTCCATATTTGTCAAGCCTCGTGTTATAATCATTATAGGTGGACCAGTGTCTAAATTGCAGTAAAAGGGGGACCACACAAATACCTTAGTATAAATGGTATACATGTAGTCCTATCAAAAAACTTAAAAACAAACATTTTTTGTCTCCCATCAACTGAGTATCTGATATATGGAAGTATATTTTTTTTCAGTATTAGGGTGACCATAAAACACACAGACACAGACACAGACACACATATATATATATATGTATATATATATACACACACACACACACACACACAAGTATAAAGATGACCAGTTTTAGGGGGACCAGTGCTTGGTCTCCTTAAAGCCCGACATACACGGTACGATTTTCTGCTTCCAACTCCCTCCAACTTGGTAGTATACGATTAATTGGAGCCAGTTGGATCGTGTAATACCCCTTCCAACACAAACGGATCTGATATCCAACTCCCTCTGATAAGTCGGACCAGAATAGGAACATGTTCCATTTTTCAGCCGACACCGGTGTGTCGTATCCGTCAAATGTTGGACCCAACACATCTCCTGTCCTATCCAACTTTCCGTCGTACCGTGTATGTCAGCTTTAAGACTGTGGTCTGCTTAATCTGTCTTTAATGTATATGGACACCCCACCCACCCACCCACCGTGCTGAAGTTATATGTATGTGTGTGCAAATGCAGTGTTTGAAGGATTTTAAAATGAATGATTTGCAAATATATCATCAGCAGCAGCAGGATAAGATAACTTATGTGGGACAAAAACTTATGAACTGAAACCAAGTCTTTTTATAGCTTCAATAAGCACTAATGAGCACTTGTAAACAACAACAATTGGGAATGGGTGTAAATATAACTACCTTTCTCATTTGTTTGTGGTTGCCATCTGAGATTATAGTTTAAGAATTTCCTATGTTTTCAGTATAAATATGACAGGCCTTTTTAAAAAGCAAAAAAAACCAACAGGTATGCACATCCCCAAAGTGAGGGCATGGGAATACACAAGATTTTTACCATTAAATAGTAACTTGTGCATAAGATGTGACAACACAGTGAATTCCAAACAAAGTTATGATAATTATCACAATTTGAGTTTATCTCACTCAGTTGATAAAGTGATCAGTAACATATTATTTTGAGTACAGGACCAAACACCGTGCATGATTAGACTGATGCGTCCCCAATGATACCAGTAAATAGTGCCTGCTGGAACATGCAGCATGCTGATTGGTCACTGCTAATTGAAGGCAGATCAGGGGTTACAGCTGTCAATCTTGCACTTCCATGTCTAGTCTGAGAGATAATGAATGATAACTGAGAAGGCCCCCTGGAGATCAAAAGCTTGGAATACCTCCCCATACCAAGTTCTTTCATAGTTTCTTGAAGGAATCTGCACATGTATACTAATTGACTCTTGTAAACAAAAGAAACTGGGAATGACTGGGAATATCACTTACTTTCTCAGTTGTTCAAGGCTGCCACATGAACAGCTGAAACTGGGAATTTATGAATATACAAGGACTTTCTCAGGTTGTTCCAGGTAGCTTTCAGACCCAAACTTGAATGTGTTTTCTTGTAGGTTTTTCCAAGTCTTTCCCATGACTTTATCAGCCTATTAGATGGAATTTCCAGTGGGAACAGGATCTTCCAATGAAAGTTGGCACTTTCCAAGGCTTTTGAGTTTGGTAGTGTATGTAGCATGGATTCTTTATTCATTAGCACAACTGCTCTTTGTCAAATTTTGTCGGCATAAACTCATCTTGATCCTCAAACTAAAAAAAGACAAATGAAGGATGTTGCATTTCATTGGAAACTATTCGCTGGTATTTCATATACAACAATTTATTCAAACCAAAGATTCAGACCACTTTACAAGGACCCTTTTTTTTTCTTACAAACCTACTTTCCACATTTTCTGAGATTGTTTTTTTCATTACATATGCTGCCTTGGCAGAGGCATTAAACATGATGAAAACCAGACAATACAGCAAAATGCTTTTAGGATTCTACTCCTTATTTTGCACACTGAAATATACTACAAATGAAAAGGTGACAATATTCTTTAGAAATTGACAAGCACTGGTGTAAAAAAAAAAAAAAAAGCAAAATATAAAGTTTCAGTTGAAATATTACAAGATCTGCATACAACTCTAAGACATCACACAAAATGCAATGAATGCAGCAAGTTTTTAAAAAGCTTGTCAAGTAGTAGTTGCCCAAATAAAAAGAAAGTACAAGGAGATCCCACAGCAAGAATACCCGAGGCACAGGGGTTGGGGTAGACCTGGCTTACTTTTGAATATTTTGGAAGTTGATTAATATTAACCCCCCTTTGATTTTCATGTCATTTATTTATGGAATGAATCACACAGAATGTTAAAAACTCGGTGGTTGATTCCGTTATACCCTAGGAACTAAATGTTGAATCCATGGACACACTACATAAATAACGCAGGCCTCAAGTGAAATCCGCAATTAATTGAAAATACACAGGCGGCATTTCACAACAACCAGGACTGACCACCATCTAATCCTGTCATTACACAGCCGTGTGAACAGAAACCCAAGTTAGAGCAAGCGAATCACAGCAAACCACTCTAGGTGGTGGCAGTAAAGCTCCCCTTTTCTCAATGATGAACACCAGTTTACTCACTTCCTGAGACTGAAGAGATTTAGCTTTTACAAAACCTGTAACAAACTAATAGGCATGTGGAATTATTGTGGCTTTGAAAATATATGTAAGTTTGAGCATAAATCAAGAAATGGTATCAGTGCCACAATGTAGAAAACAAAAACACTTGTCTCCAGGGAATTTTGCATCAATAAGCAAACAGCATCCTTTAGTCTGTAAAGATGTGGCTCTATACAGTACATCATTGACAGTCGAGATTTGGGGCAGTTGCTATGCGAGCTTCCCATTTTCGGCCAAGTGACTGATAATGAAGGTTGCTGGTTCGAGACCCAGCCATTCCATTTTCAAAAAAAAAAAAAAAAAAAAAAAAAATCATAATACACCTGAAAATCACTGGGGCATGACCATTTGAACCAACCTGGCAGAGACCCAACTAAGGTAAAGCCAAATCCAGTTTGAAGATCATGCCAATGGTTTTGGAAAAATTGAAATTGTATACATGGATGTGAATAAACGACGAGGACGATGACAGATGGATGGATGTTACTATAAACTCAGCCCACTGATAAGTTAGCTGTACTTGAAAAAGGTTCATAAAAAATTTGAGAGTTCCTGGAGTGTGACCATTTGAACAAATTTGGCAGAGATCACCCCAAGGTAAATTTCCGCTAAGTCTGCAGTGGATTGGGCCAATGGTTTTGGAGACGTCGAAAATGTAATTATGGACTGACAATGGACAGATGCAGACCCATCTTAGAAAATCAGCTGAGCTAAAAATAATGAGTTCTTGAAGTGAGTGCACTAGTGTTCCTCATTGCAAAAATTGGAGCTTATATTGCCAACACCTTAAGTAATAACAGCAAATTAAAAAGCCTTCTAGTTCCGTCACCAGATGGCATCCAAAGACCACATGTTAGTGTAACCCACAACAGCAAACCATTAAAGTGAGTGTGCAAAACTTTTAATGTCCTCTAGTTCTGTCACCAGGTGACAAGGAAAACAGAAATGTGAGTTAGTGTAACCTACCAGTTCTACACCAAAGTATAAGTGACAGCCAACAACAAAACCCCACAGCCAGGTGCAGCTATCCAACAACCCAATGATCTTTTACCTGCGATTGGGGAGGAGGAGATGTAGATTTAGCGGGAGCCTTTGGTGGCTCCGGTTCAGCCTTTGCTATTGGTTCCTGTTCTGGTTCAGGCACTTGAACCGGTTCAGGGGTGGGGACCGGTTCAGGCTTTTGCAGTACCTGTGAGGTGAAGTCGACTGGTTGCTGGTCCCCTTCTTCATCATCTTCACAGCCTGATGGTACATAGACGAATTTCCCACTCGCCTCAGCCTGCGTCATTTCTTCCACAGGATTCCTTTCTGCATTAAGCTAAATTCAGAGAATACAGATAATCACAACTAAGGCACACCACAACTGCTTAATAAGGCCCAATCCATCCCCAAAAAAATCAGTTTTTTCTCCTCCTAAACTTGAACATTATGGGTGCAAATTATCCATTGAGGCCATACAAATTAAACATCAGTTTCTCAGCCACACTGGGAACAAAATGAATGAGTCGAAGCATTTTTTGGTTCTTCAGATTTTCACCAAATTGAGTATTTGTTAGACAATGGCCACACTAGGCCCAGGTGACATCTTCTCAATGATTTTTTTCCTTACAGCATGATACATGAATTGAATTTTTTCGCAAATCTACATCTAAAGACATTATGATGAGAGCAGTTTCACATACTGTTACTTGTGGGTAAGCCTTCGCTGGAATGGCTTGACCTCTTTCTCGCCTCAAGAACTGTTCTGTCATGAAGGACTCCTTCAAACCTTGGAACAGATTCTCATACTCTGTTGGGTCAGCTAGAGATTCTGATGCTCGTTGATTCACTTTGGATAAACTTTCCCGCCACAGTTTGACCACTCTGAAACACGGCAACACACGCAATGCTAACCAAATTCACTGTACAAAACATCAACATCCTAACCTTCACTCTGGTTCAGAACGTCTTGAAGTTGGTCAAATGCTGGTAATTTACTCAGGCAAAAAGCACTCTCCTGGACCCTTTCCATTTGAATTGCCCAAAAGCAACATGAAGTCAATTACTACCTGCCTTCATCTTTTTACATAAGTCTCTAGTCAAGAAAAAATGATTGGTAAGAACTGCAGAAGAGACCAATTATAATGGCATACCCCAGGTCAACAGAGAGGCCAACTAACAAGAGAAAGGTTGTGTTTTATACGCATGTCTTAGGCGTCTTCGCACACAAATGTAGATGCATTTGACTCATCAAATGCTGTTCATCTGCAGAGTTTGCAGCAGGACAGAAGAAAAGGTCTCATGATTATGATAAAGAGTAAAATTGTGAACTACAAACTGATTTTCAGATTATGTTGCATGTAAATCCTGCAATTTTGATTGCACTTGACAGACTTTACATCAGGATGTAGCTTCTGGGAGGGATTTCCTCGGGAACAAAATGCCAGGCATTACAAACATGCATGAAATTCAGAGTCAGGGTGTGCTTTCTTATTACAGATATACATCTTGCAGTAGACGTGTTGTTCTCATATCATAGGACAATGAAATACAGGTAAAGTGCACAATACAAACCTTGACACCTGTGATGGTAAATATGTCCTGGCAAAAAAGGCAGCCTCTGGCAAACGGTTGGTATTGACCAGAACGTCCAGACAATCCTCCAGTCTGAAGGCAAAAATTGTGAAATTGTGAATCACTTTCATGAAGACAAGTTACTGAGCCAGATATGGCAAGACATGGACGGGGGATTTTCACAACATTCCTGTGAATTGTGGCAAGAAAAATCATTTTAGCATGTCTTGGTTTGACAAACTGTGACACATGGAATTATCATGTGGGCAGTGAATTGATTATTTGTAAACTGGGACCCTCTACATGCACTTCCGCAAAAGTTTCTGTTGGGTGCTCTACATTTCATGAAAATTTTGCTTTCTCTCTGTCTCCATCTCTCTCTCCCCCTCCCTCTATTGTATGCTTTCAATGGAGCATCAACTTGAATTGTGATTCTGTACTCACTTGTATTTACACTTTGCTGCTATAAGGTACTTACTTTCCCA